>JAZHYW010018088.1:0-119914 GCA_037355805.1 Ixodes ricinus
ATTGCAAATGTATCCTTTAGGTACTATTGTAGCTGGCGTTCAAGACAAAAAATCACAGACCTTAAATGTATTTACTATTTTTCTGTCCGGACGTCGCAGATTGTCGTCGAAAGATATACGACTACTCAGACACAGCAATATCACATATTTCTTGAAAATTCGACATAGCAGTGTCTAAAAGGCAGAACAACAAAGAGCCTAGATTGGACAATTTCAAATAGGTTTACCTTCTCTTCCAATTTTTCTTTGTCTTTGGACGCCGACTGGGAGCGTTTCCTGAGTCTATAGCTTTCGCAGCCTGTGTTGTGTGGCTTTTTTACGGACTTAATTTAGCACTCGTAGGGTGACACCATGAATGTGTTTCCCAATGATATTTGCCTGCTGACTCTGGCTTTGTTCTCCCAGTGTTATTCGTGTGGCAGTAATCAAAGTTGACTCAGTTGTGGCTGGTGTTATGTCGTTTCATTCATTTGTGACAAAGAAGAAAGTTTTGAGTGGATAAACGTCTGTACTTTCCTTCAGTTTGTCCAACCCTAAAGGCTGAACTCTATGGGACGAATATGTCGCGAAAATCGGCGAATTTTGCGCGGCGACTTTTGCTCTGCGCGTGAAATCAGCACAGTGGCTGCTACGTCGCGCACAAAGCGAGCGCGCTGTCGGACGAGGTTTGTCAGTGATTCGTCGCATAATTCGCTTAATCGAGTTCAGCCTTTATACATTGGATTTTGTACACAATAAAGGTTTAGCTGTGTTTCAGACGTTCTTCCTACTCTCCTATTTGCCTCAAAATTTGTATTTTCTCAGTCACGTGTTGTTGAAAATAAGCAGTATTCACCAGCTTTGTTGTGCCTTACTTTCGGTTCTTAACCTACTGCCTGACTTCTAAGCAATAAATTTGGCTAATGCGTTGTCTACAAACAATTTCTGGTTTGCCACGTGTGCAGACACCAAAGTCTTGTCATATAATGCCTTTGCGCACGCCCCGCGCTGACAACAGCGACACGACGCCATAGAAGCTCGTTCTGTCTATTAGGTTGCCAGTCAGCAGACGCAACTGGCGGTGTAAAAACAAAGCGTGATGGTGGGTTGATTCATTATCAGTGGAAGGCGTACTAGATAATATTTTGATTGTTGGAAAGATACGTAATTATTCATAGATATACATTATACATAGTAAATATATTAAATGCAACGCTGCAGCTATAGTCAACGAAACTTGTTCATTTAAGCATTACCATTCACAAAGAAATATCAATGTTATTTTGGCACTTTTCTGGCAGCAAGTGGTACGCGAGTTTGTGTAGCCTCAGGATCTGTTCTGGAAGATTGTTAATGCGCATAATGAATGGATTATGGAGCAATGTCATGATTGATGATAAAATATATGATTGCAGTCCAGAAAATGGCATGCAGAAGTATTCTTTTTTGCATTTGAAAAAAATATATATATACATTTGTCCAACTCGTTTTGCAGCGTTGCATTAATTGTCATCATCAAACCTTATTACTGCTTAAAAAAAATTTGACATACGCGTTTTATGCATCATAAAAATGCTCGAGTCAACTTTTAAAGGCGTACTACGGCTCTGATGTTTCATTTTTGGTCCCCGGATTTCACTGAAAATTGTACAAACACACCAACAGACATATCTGAATTTGTATTAGGACAATAAAAATTTCTCGCAAAATAAATAAATTTGCAATTTTCTTCACCATCCTGTTCTTCCCACTTTTTTTTTCAAGAGGTTTGACGTTAAAGGCATGAGGCTAGCCGTAGGGAAGGATCCACTCTTTGAAATGTAAAATATGTTCTCAGCAGATCGCCAGCTGTTTAAATGTAAAATAATTAATGTTTTAGAAGCTCGCTCAAGTGCCCTCCCAAGAGCACGAAAGAAGTGCTCAGCACTGTGAATAAGTTTTAGAATGAAAGTTGGACCTGGCAGCCTGCCTGCCTGGACGTCATGCCACTGAAAAGCTCAGAAATTTTTAAATGTTGCATGTGCATTATTCTCAATTCCCGATTTCACAAGCATTTATTTTAAATTTCGTGATACTAGAAACTATTCCAACAGAAATAAAAAGCTGGGAATTAAAAAAATAAAAAAAATACATTATATGGTTCGAGTTGCTAAAAAAAATTGCAAGAGTAGCCCGTTAAAGATAATACTGTGGTTAGGTTACGTACGTAGAACTTTCGTCTTCTTCTCTGAAAAAAGTGAATTCACAAAACAAAATGATTATTTCAGGCAACTATTAAACAGGGCTTATACTGTGTGCGCTCCTTTATTTACATTACATTTTAAAAATTATTAATTGTTTTAGGACACTTTTAATTCTGCTATTCGCGTACGCACCCTTCAAGCAATTCGGAGGAAGGTTCTTGGTTTTGTTAGCCTATTAACATATATTTTTAAATAAGTTTTAAATAGTGGCAATCAGTACAGAGTCGTGTTGAAGCAATTATAGCCCAATCTCCATATTACGTCTCAAACACAAAACGATACAAACTAAAAATACTAAGAATCAGCGTCAAAATATTTTAGCTTAACATGCTATTTAAACCGAAACTAATGGGGAAAAAAATGAGAGTGCCGTTCAAATCTCCGCCCTCGCTCGGCGTTACAAGAATGACGTTATCTGTGACGCCGCCAGCCCGCCGACACCGTCTTTTTGCTGCTCGTAGTGGCACATGTAAATCTTCGCGTTTTAGTTAGAGTTCACTGTGCTGTTCCATTTTTATTCCCAACCGACGGGCAGCGCGAAACACGCCTCCAGATATTGCCGCGTGAATTGGCGAGAAGGAACACTGCTCTGTACTTTGGTAAGATTGAGGTTTTACTTGTAGCTTTTGCGCAAATAATATAAGGAGGCCCACATGACCTCGCTGAGACAGTCTCGTCCTAGCTCACTCTCGAACATTCTAGTTCGCTTTATTCAGGATACTTAAAATATTAGAGTAGAAGCCAATCTTGGCCTTGCCGAGTCTCTCTCGGGAAAATGTTGCACCGCTAGCTCTCCCCATTCTTGCTCCAGACAACTGTCACGCCGACACCACGACGTTTGTTGCCGCTGTTTTGACGCTCGTTTGTTTCTTGTGTAGTTTCTGGTTTAATTTTGCCAAATCGCCCTATATTTTTAGTTGTTGCAGGTTTGAGTATTTTTTATCTGCGACATTTCATGTTGAGCTGGCAGAAACACTGTCATGCCCCTTTCTCTTATACTCCCGAGGAGCCGTAAACTGAGTCCGATCCCGAGCCCACCAGAAGAACTTTAAAAATATCTGGCCCCAAAATTAGACCGCGCGGAATCGGAACCCCGAGCCAGCATCACAGCAACCAGGGGGTACTACGGAATCCGGACTTATGCAGCAAAGGCAGAGGCCAACTAAATCGACGACGAGCAGCCCACAGCTACTCCGCCACCCCTCCGTTCGTATTTTTAGACCGTTGCGCCCGTACTGTTACGGAACTTCAAAGACGATTTCTGCGGAGACGTTGAGGACTGGATGCAGTTCTACGAGAAAGCTGCTCCTCACAATGCGTAGAGTCTGGAGCCTAGCCCGCATAACTATGACTTCTCTTTCATGTGAACGGCGCATACCTGGCATAAAACCACGAGACGACACCTCCTGGAAAGCATGCAGTATTGAGTTCCGCCGGGTTCTTGTAGCCCATCAATGACGAGAAGGCTCTCAGGAGCTGCTTCAAGCAAAAGTACAGTGCCCTAATCAGAAGACTGCCAGCTTTATCGGGATGTGCTTCGCCTCAGCAGCCAAGAGGATCTCAAAACCTCGTGATACGAAGCAAAAGGAAAGCTTCACGCGAAAAGTCAGAGAAAAAAAAATATTTTTAGGTCTTGCTCGAAGTCCACCTGGGACCGTTGACCGATTTCTGATGAGAGGCCTCGAACATCCACCGTGACCTCCAGCACGATCCTTGGATTACTGTCGCCAGCCTGTGTTACTGCAACTGTTGAGCGCCACCATCAACGTTTGATAGAAATTAACTCTTTATTATTATGATGATCCTCGTCGTCTATCTACTACCTTGGGTCAAGAACACCGGAAAAAGCGCGAGATCATCTGAGACGTTGTCCGAGAGGAAATACAAAACTGCCTTCCAGTGCTGAGAGCCATGCCTCGCTTTCAGTCGCCGATATTGTTCGTGACGACGTCCTAGGGCCTTGCAGCCGAAATTTTTCGTCAATGTGGCCACCCGGAGGAGCCGATGCTGAGCTACGCGGTCATAACATGACGACCGCCACTAGTTACCCACCATTCAGTGGCGCCTTCTCGACGCCACACCCTGAGCCAGTAAGCTGGACGCACCGAGAGACGACCCTTGTTGGTCCGCCTAGAACAGTTGGCGCGCCGGAAGATGTACGTTTGGAGAAAGGCTGACCCAGTCCCACTTTTAAACCACTAAACGAATCCGCCAAATTTATCGCTGGCGCCCCTACCGCAGCTAGTTGGGCTGAGAGAATTCTAGCCGAACGACCAACAACCACCACGTTGCGGTGAGCGCCCACAATAAATCAAGAAGCATCTTCACCGTTCACTGTCCTCTGCGCCCGCTTCGACACCGTGAGCTCCGCTCGCCTTCACCGCACCCTTGCACCACTTCTTCGTAGATCCCGCCGGAAAAGCTTGTCACCAGTGCTTCGACCTTGGATTACAACGAGTTGATTCTCCGGAAACCTTTTTTAACGCCGCGAGTGGTCACAGACAGCCGCTCGACCGAGACTTCTGTCAGCGGCTGACGTGGTTTCGTGCCGTTTCTCTACTCAAAACTCGCGTCCGGTGCCGCAAAACCACAGATGTGGATCATGTGGTTTCGTTTTGTCAGCGTTAGTCGAAATGTGAGAAATTCACTAATTCGTCAATTGCCGCCGGTTCGCAGAAAGCTTAAACTTCAAACCGGGACGTGCCCGATTTCTGGATGGCAACAGCTGTCAACAACGACCCTTCGGCAACCTCATGACGGCCAAGTCATGGTTTGTCGAATACGTGGCAACTTTTTTTTTTTTTTTTTTTTTATTTGAACGACAGGTACGATACAAAGTCCATTGACTGCCTGAAGCTTGGCGTCAAGAATTGTCTTCACTTTACCGCTGAGCTCGTGTTTATAGTACGTTTCTACAACCCTTCCAACGCGCATTTTTCACGCTATCAAGATTGTCTTCTTAAGGAAATCATAAATAAGAACTCATCCTGAGGATGCGCCGGGAGCAGTAAACTCATATATGACGCCCAGTGAATACCACCTATTGTCACGAAGTCACTAATTATCCCACTCATTCCACATAGATAACTTAGAAATCTTGCCTGACTTTTCCTCGCGCAAAAAGTGCCACATAAAAAGAAAAAACGCATTGCTCACGCTCTTTGTTTTAAAGTCCAAACATCTGTCGAAGAAAAAAAGGTGCTGCTACCGACAATTTAGAAATAAAAAGTACCACAAACGTAACGCGCTTTACTTTTTATTGGTAGAGGTGACGGTACCGCGTCACTTTTATCTTGAAGTAACGTAGGTCTGTACCGCGTTCTTTTTTATGTAACGTGTAACGAATTTCGGTACTTTTTTCGGTAACGCCTGTAACCGTGGGCGGCTTACTGTATTTCGCCGATATTAGTGTAAAATTGGAAAGATTGTTGCCGATACCATTTTGACCCACCTGATATCTGTGAAGTATCAAAAGGTCGCGCCAACGCCATCCTGAAATAACGTAACCGCCGCCATTTTTCCTTCTGTGTGAAAGAGTCGTTTGTGAACCGGCTATGCTGTGCAAGTATACAGAGGTCTTGACCAACTCGAAACCGAAGTTGTAAAAAGCAACGCACTAAAAAAAGCGACACAGGGTCTGCTTACTTTTAAGCCATTGAAGGACAAACAAAGTAAGCAGAGGTAGCTTAGCGGCATTGTGTATCTCCCTTCGACCTCGCCTTTTGTTAAGCCTCCCTACCTTCTTTGTGTCTTTGTGTGGCTGTGAGCGATAGCGACGAATCGCTTAAAGCGAATAAGAGGAATGCAGCACAACACAAGACCTCTCTCCGTAGGACAAGAACGCTTAGACAAATATTCGTCCACATGGCTCGCTTTGACGTCTTGATGGACTCACTGGGGCTGTAGTCTCCGACGTATGCCATGTTCCAGTGATGGGTAGAAAGCCACCTAGATCTGAAGTTTCCGAAATGCGCTCTTCATTTTTCTGCTGTTTCTGTAGTTGCAGTCTCGGCCGTGGTTTTTAGTCGTGAACGGCCGGACTATCTCTACGCCAACTTTTCGCCAATGGACATTTATTTCGTCGGAGTCCATGGAAATAATCTACTGATTTTCTTGGACATACTTCAAAAAATAACTACTCAACTGGGACAGCGACTCTTTTCGTTGAATGTGGCAGGCCTTCTCCTTTCTCGGCTTTGTGTTTGCGTTGCTTTGTGCTGTCCCAGTCGGACGATGTACCTATCACGGATTCTATGATATCGCTGATTTATTTGTAAGTATATGGCAAGATTGTTTCTGATAGTAGCCCTGCTACCGTCTCCATACAGAGTTTTATATATAGTTCCGCAAACTTCAATAACCCATTTAACGATGCAATAAAGAGTTTCAGTAGATTGTTCCGCTTGATCCGATAACGATACCTGACACACCTCCGCCGCCTTTGCGCATGCGTCGTATTGTTAACGGGGGTATCGGATGCATTTTAACAATCGATTAGTTATTAATATTGAATCCGAAGACGCGGTGGCGGAGTATCGGTTATCGTTGTCGGATACATCGGCACGATCTACTAAATTGTCTTATCTCCACGATTCTTCGTATTCGATTTATTAGTTTTGATTAGCATGAAAATAGTGTAACTATATTTATTCCGTTAATTCCTGTTTTCCAGAGAAATAAAACTTTTGGTAAATGTGTCGATAACAAGCTGCGCGTAATGACAGCGGTTCAATAAACTTGTGTGGGAGATTGAAAACAATCTGTTTGTCCATGTATGCGTGCCCCATATCTGCAATTAAAGTGAGAGCCAATATTGTCAATATTGCGGATACAAAGCGATCGCATAGTGCGACATCAGGCCGATACAGAACATAACGTTTACGATATGTAGCCGATATCTTGCCTAGAGTCCGACGTGGGCAGTACTCGCAAGGTATTCTCCCGGTACTAGTCCTATGGCAAAACGGCGGTACGCCAATACTGGAGGGATTTGGTACGTTGTGCAAAACCGCACGTTTTGCCGATATTAGAGCCGGTTTTCGGCCGACATTACCACGACACCGGGCAATTATCGCCGTGCTGCTTGGGAGGACGTTAAACCGGGCACGGTAGAAAGAGTGCAATAAACTGCGCCACAAGCTTGCAAACAACATTAGACCTGCAGCCACCAGCGTTCCTGAACAAAATAAGGAAATAATTCTTTGTACGCATTCTTCTTATACTGACGACAAAAAATTAGGATTTTTTGTACTCTCAATTGCCTTGTGGTTGTCAAAAAGCCACATAGCATGTATTACTACCATTAAGAGAACGTACCGCGAGTTTTAACAGGCATAAGGATGTCTGTCCCTACAGATTCACTATGCTTGTACAAGTGTAGTCATATTGTGGAAGACCAGGAGGAGCGCGGCACGAGGAGAGATGGCGCCACTAGCAACACGAGGGGGGGGGGGGGAGGAGAGGGGAGAAAAGAATGATCCTAACGTGAGAAGCTTGAGTCAAGGCTGTCGGGACCAGGAAGAAAACGAGACGGAAACCAAAGGCGAAGGACCACGACGACCAGGCCGAGGCAAGCGTGCTAAGCAGCGAACTGCCTCGGCCCATCAACTCAAGCTAAAAACAAAAAAACAAAAAAAAAACATGAGTAGCTAATAAATTTTTTTTGATGGTAACGCTCTTTCGTGTGACTTCCTCGGGTGCGTATGGAACTCGGCCTGATGGGGCGGTATTGACGGGCGACTCACGTAACTCGCGCGCATCGTGGAGCACAAAAGTTTCGACACGCAGTACAGTGCCACACCGTGGGTCATTGTGGTTGGGAGGAGGAGACGAAACCAGGGGATTTCCGGAGACAAGTTTCCCGTGCAACCGCTCATAAGGAAGACAGCGGGTAAGAAACTATACGCGTGATATTGTTTCTACACAGTTTGGCCTAGTTAATATAATCGCCCCTCCGGCGCTGCTTACAACTGGTGCGCTTGGTGGCAGTTTGTTGAGCCGACAGTCTCAAGTCTCCTGCTCGGTCTCTTTCTGTGAATATGATTGGATCATTTCCCGGACACTTCACTCGCTTCCCGACACTTCCTTGCTGCATTGTCTGGTTGGTGTCGGCGTGTTCGCGTGGCTTTGGCGTTTGCGTGGCGGCTCGTTGTTGCGTGGCGCTGCTGGGGTGACTACTACAACTCACACGTCATCTCTTTCACTCCCTCCTTCCTTCCCCTAACAGAGGGGACACACTTAGCCATTGGTCAAGTGGCACTTGCTTTGATTTACAATGTATCTCAAGGCTCTGACTGAGGGAATAAGACGACAGGAGCTCGTTGCAGTTTTAGGAGACCACACGAGAGAACAAAAGATCGTGCGCATGGGGCATACTGGTGAACACTGAAGAGCTTGTCGAGGCCCCGAAAGCATAAGTGTTTTTGTCGGCGGATGTTGGGGAACATTTCGGAAATGGCAATCATCAACGGTAACGCTGGCGATCAAGTTAAGGAACATATTGATTCACAGCTCCTGGGTCAAGACCGCTTATTTATCCGCTGCATCCCAAACCTCGATGACGAGGATACAAATGACTTTTCGTTCAGGGTGGTCATCCCTACACTTTAAACTTGGTCCCACTTAGTAAGAGGGATTGTTTTTGAAAAAATCCCCTTAAAGGTAGGAGGGGCTGCAACTCTCTTAAATAAAAGGGACGCAAGCGCTGTCAAGGTCATTCTCGTTTTTCAAGAGGGACAGGTTCCCTTGAAGTGTAAGAGGGATAACGGCCCTCTTAAAATTTGGAGGGACACGGCCTCTCTTCGAAAATGTCCCTCTAAATTTGGTTTCTCATTTTAAGAGGGCCTTGTTCTTCAGATATCCCTTTTAATTTCCAAGGGACTGCGTCCCGGTTCAAAAATAAAAGGAGGTGCGTGGCTTTTGAAATATATTTCACACTGCAAATTACACAACAAACGTTTATTGGGCAAATCACAAAAACTCTGTGGCGCCTGCGACGAATTAAACACAAAACAGGCATTGTATTATGTTGCCACAAGAATCACTGCTTTTTCGAATTTTAGATAAGACCTTCCTCAGACTTCCCGTCAAAAATGCGACCGGGAACTTGTCTTCCACCTCTACGTCCCGAGTCCTCAACGGAGTCATCCTCTCGTGTGTGACCTCTTCACGCGCTGGATGATCAACCATCATAAGATCAGTCAAATCTTCTGGAAAAAATACAAGGTAAAAAAAACGTTAACCTACCTATTAGTACGAAACTTAACTAAGGCGATACTAGTATATTTACCGACCGATCTTTCATGCAAACTAGTCGGTGCCAATACCACAGAATATTTTAAAATTTGTTGCCCGAAACGCTTTTGAACCACGTTCTAAAACTTTTCCTCAATGCACCAATCTAATGTTCACAAACCCACAGTCTAACATGCACAAATTCACGTCTTTGAACAAGCGAGGCCACGCGCCATATTCGCAAAATTTGAACATAAAGCCTGCTCGAGGCCTCTTTTTTTTGTTAACGGTCTAGATACTTTGTTAGCGAACAGCAGACATGACAATTTCATATGGAAGCAGTGAGCGGAACTTACCTATTTCATTGTGTGAAGTTGGAGGACGTCCACAGTAGCACACAATTCGAGGTGCTGACTCCTACTGGTTTTTTCTTAAAAATTCCATACAGGAACAGTCGTGGCAAGCGCCACTACATATTCCCCGGATATCCACGTTGGACGACATGAGTTCACTGACTATGCATGTAGCTAATATCTGCAAAACCATGTCAAAAAGAAAATATTAAAAAAAAAGAAACAGACCCGAACACGCTTACAAACTGCCAGAGCGCTCCGCTCTGGAAAAACAAAACTCGCGGCATCCAAACAGCAAAGATCGCGGTTTTTTCAAACTACCAAAAGCGCTTGAGAGCCGTTAGCGGAGGCGCGCGATCAGAAAAAACACAAAAACTAACGACATTCAAACCGCAAAGAGCCGTGAGGCTTCCGAACATACCAAAAGCACGTGAGAGCCGTTGGTTACGACGGGAGGCGCGTCACATAAAAACGAAAAACTCTCTACATCTAAACAGCAAACAGCGCACGGCTTCCAAACATACCAAAAGCGCGCGAGAGCGGTTCGTTACGACGGGAGGCGCCCCAAAGAACGGACACAAAGCGAAGAGCGGAGGCAAAGAAGTTCCGTCGCTGCATCTCATTCCCATTGAACTACTACACAACAGAAAAAAAAAATGAATAAAGCTCGCGGCTCTCGTCACGGAAATGCAGAGAATTTAAAAACTCACCTACGATTCGGTGATCCGTTTTAGTATCAGCAGGAGCCAAGACAAACAGCAATGACATCTCAGTTCCACCAGGACAAAAAACGAGTCAATGACTTCTGAGTGAACTTCTTGGCGAAAACGGGAAACCGCGGTACCCCTTTCTTGCTCCGAGAAGTTTTGGGCGAGATGGGTGATTGGGACTTTTTGCAGCGCACCTATACAGATTTCTCGTGTACTCAATGCCGGACTACATGCCAGTTCAAGGTCGCTCCCTTCGGGTCCCCTAGAAAAAAAAATATTAGAGGGACGTTGCTCAACGTTTAAGAGGGATGGTTTTCCTTTTTTCGTCTGTAGTTTGTTAAATCTAATTATGTCCCTCTTAACTCCGCTATTGTCCCTCTAAAAAACCCCGCCTCTTTTTGGGTGCTCCTCTCAAAAAAAAAAAAAAAAAGGTCCCTTTTATCTCGGCCCATTTCCCTCATAAAATAAGAGGGCTTGGACATTTTAAGAGGGCCCAGTTTTAGAGTGTAGGAACTACATACGCGGTTCATTGGTTGCTTTCACGATTAGGGTCTAGGTGGTCATGGCAGGAGAGCAAAACGTTTCCAAAGTTATGTCACGTCGCGACCTGGCCGGGGATCAGGCAGGATACACTGCGATACGCCCGTAGCTGCCCAGCTTGCATGAAAGCGAAGCCGAGAGTGGAAAGCTTCTTATCTTATGCAGCCTGTTGTGAGCGACTACGCATGGGAGATGGTCGCTGGAGACATCATCGGCCCACTACCAAGGGTCCCCGTGGGAACCAGTATCTTTTGATGATAACCGATCACTGGTCAAAATGGGTGGTGTTACACGCTCTGTAGACGCTGGTCTGGAGGGCATCAGGGAGAAGTTGCCAGAACCTTCATTCGCTTCGGCATACCCACTTATCTAATTAGCGATAATGCTTGCTATTCTACTAGGAAAATATACCCTGCCTGCTGCTTAGCGCTGAACATAAAACACTACCGGACAAACCAATACCGTCCTCAGAAAAATATCACTGAGGGAGTGAACCGAAAACTGAAGTGCATCCACATTGCACTGACAGAGCGACGCAGAGACTGGGACGAACACATTGTCGAGACGGGTTTCGCAATATGGACAACCGCAAACAGATTGAGTGTCGATGAAGCCTGCGCTTCTGAACTACGGCAGGAGCTACCGTCTCCGCTGGAGAACGGGTTACAAAACAACCAAGGTCCAACAGAGCGCTCACTCTTTAAGTACGCGATGAGGTTTGAAAAATCGCATGTCAAGTGCGTTGCACGACGTAAAATAAAATCTCCATGCCGGAAGGATTGAACAGCCGTCCCTGTACGTTAACGTCCGTCACCTGTAAAAGAAGGTAGGAAACCTGGTACTCTGGAGAACCAATATCTTGAGTAATGCATAAAACTGACTAGCAGCCCCACTTGCTCCAATGCGAGAGGGCCCTACGTGCACTCTACAGGTAAAAATATGCCCTCAAAGAACTAACGGCAGCAATTGGTCCTTTGGCCTCCCATTTGCTCCGCGAAGAGATCACCTGGTTCGAGCTAGGTACCGTGCGCAAATACTGATGACTAACTGCATTCGACCGGGACTAATCGAGAGGCGCCCGGGAACAAGCGCAGCCGCGGCAACAAAAGCGTGGAGAAAAAGAAGCGAGAGGCGCGCGGGGCAAAAGACGCGCGGACAAGATGGTTGCATCTGCTGCATCGCCGATGGCCAGCTTTAGCGACGCACTTACTGTTTCCGAACGCAAGAAGAGGTATCCACCGACAATCGTAGCCTCGAAAATTGCAAGAGGGGGCATGTCTAAAGGACTGGAGCTGGCTTTATAACGATCCCAGCCTCTGTTCCAGCACGTCGTGGAAGCCAGCGCTAACTCGATCGCCGCCATTGTTGATTGACTAGCCATGCTCCTTTTAACCGTTGTCCTGGCGTCCCTCCCCTTCGCATTCTTTGGAACGTGCTTTGAAAGTGTTTATATTTTCTTTGAGGTTTAACTGGGATGAAAATAGCCACGTAGCACCTGGTAAAAGCGTTTCCAAGGACAAAAAAGGTTTCATTCGGTTTTCATTAGTTTTAGTATTCTTTAAAATCTACGTCTAGTCTTCTTTCGCGAGAGACGTTGTGGTTGCTGCGGAGCTGCCGCATGGGCAAAGTGGGGCAGTTTATGAAGGAGGCGTGAACATGGCTGCTGGAGCCTGTGGGGACGCTATTTTATAAATTGTCACAAATAATTACGGTGTGTACCGTTCCTTATTAGTGAGAGATACGCTCATTGGAAAGTTTAGAAACAATATTAGAGAACAATATTGGTGTCAGAGCAGAACCATATTTTTACATCGTTCACGGTAGAGACGGTAACTGACCAAACGACTTGCTACATATGATCAACTATAAGAGGCGCGTGGCTAGCCTTTAGGGACGGCGATTGAATTAGTGTCGTCCAAATCCGGGAATAAAGAAAAAAAAATAATTGTTTGCCGTCGCGTGCGTGTTGTGCGTGTGGCATCTGTGTACTAATTCCTTGTCTATGTCAAAATGTATAATACGTATGCAAATGTGAAATAAGCGTTGTTCATATGTGGATGTAAAGAGAGTGGGAAAGGTCTATCCAAGCGATAGCACGTTTTTTGCCGATTTATTATTTACTCTTTGACTGGCACTGACTGGTTCTGTAACGGCGCAATTTAGTAATAAATAAAGTAAGGTCAGGACGGACATTTAGTGGAGAAAGTAGAACTCGTGAGCTTCGGGAGCATGCATTATCAGTAAAAAACAAATATGGCTCGCATTTGCCTATAGATTGTAACACGTGTGGCTGCGTTTCGCGACTTAAGCAGATAAGGATTCTGGGGAGACGCCGAGAGACGGTCGGTAGAGAGCTATTGGAACTTTTTCATTAAAAAAAGGTTGGTACGACATGTGTCAGCAACGCTTCTGTTGTACTTCATAATAATGAATTTGTTTTGAATGATCGGGTACAGAATTAATCAACTTGTATGTGGTGCTGCTTCGCCTGTCGTCTGTGTCTTTGCTGTTTTTCCGAAGTAAAGCTATTTGAAAGCTGGCGCTTGTCCTGTGTACTTCTTGTCCTTGTCTTTATTTGCGCTATTTTATATGTTTAATTTAGACACTGGGGGTTCAACTGTGAAGGACTAACTGCATGTGAGCGAAAGGTTGCTCCTGTTACCGCTGCTCCCCTGGGGGACTAATGGTTGTGGCAGCATATTTGCTTCCTTGAGGGAGCAAGTCACGATCTCTATTTTTTTAGAGTGCGGTGAAGGCAGGACTGCAACGTTTCACCTATATACTCGCTCGGCAAAATAAGAACGAGGAGTCTGGCTCGGTCCATATGACGAAACCTGAAAAAAGTACCATCTTTGATATCGGTATCACGATGAACGTGGATTTACCGGACAAAACTAGGAATCATCATTTTGTGAAGCAAGCATCCTAGTTCTTTGCTGCAATAAAGTTATTGTAACGCTTCTTAGGGCATAGGGTGCTTTTTTAACTATTTCTTTTTAGAGTCCAACTTCTGGGTTTGGCCTACTTTATTTATTAATTCCCGCCAGGATATCCATCTCAGCCTTCTTTTGTGCGCCGGCTTTTGCCCGGACTACGGAAATGGAAATTGTTTTCTTGTCTTCTGTTTAAACCAACACGACACATCTTAGTTCAAACACAAAAGTTTTTTAGCAAAAAATAAAACTGTAGTTCACGTAGGCTCGAGATTCCGGACTTGTGGAGAAAGTAGAGCCTGTGATTGTGGCTTAGTTATCTGCATTTCGCTGCCTGCGTCCTCAGCCGATGTCAATACGGAGAACACCGGAGTACACGACAGCTGTTATCGTATACTCCGGTGTTCTCCGCAGTAGTGTACTCCCGTCGTCTCTTCGTGTTTGAATGGCATCAATAAAGGTTAGTATGATCTACGTGTTTTTATATTGTCGTGATGAAGTCTATGTTCTAATTATTTATTTTTAAGATTACCTTTGTGTTTTTGAATTCAGGGTAATGGCATAGGCTAGCTGGTGAGCGATAAAGCACATACTTAAAAGCACAGAAAAAAATAAATAAAGGGAAATAAAAAAGAGTCTCAAAGCTCTACTGCAAGATTTATTTACCGAACAGCTCTGTCCAGAAAACAAATTTACGGAACATCCGTGTATAACGGAGCCTTTCCGTGTTAAACCATGCAGTTCAGTTTTGAGACATCGTTGCGTCGTCCCATTTGCTCGTTCGCTACCCTGTCACGTGGTTTATTTGTGTACGCTGGTGTTTTTATGTTGTATATATATATATATATATATATACATACGTACATACTAATATTTTCCTAATTCACCAACATCTCAATCAAGACTCCGCCACTTCAGTGACACAATATAAATATCGAACAAAAAACTTTTGAATGTTTTATTTTCCCTTGAATCTACTCTGTCTTACCAGCTTCCATAATTAAAGATATACTTACTGACAAAAGGCGTACGCCCGAAACGTTGCCCATTTCCCCTTTCCCCTTCTTTTCGCACGTGTTACCTCTCCAGCTTTCAGTTTCGTGCCAATGTTTGTTTGCGGGCACCATTCCATCTTTGAATCCACTACGTTTGTACCGTCAGGTAAGTTTTATGGTACAGTTAGAGGCACATAAATGAATGTTTGTTGCAAATTTCACAAGAGGTATATCAACTTTCACAGCTTGGGGATGCTAAGAGTATCATGTACAAGCTGCCAGCGACAAAGCTTTGTACTTTCTTCAGGGTAAAGACAACTTTTTTTTGCTCCGATGTCGAAGCACAGTTCAGCGAAGCAAGCATTCCCGAGGCACAGTATAAAACTTCCATCGTGTGCGTCAGTTGAAAAGGATGTTCGGCGTGCATGAAATGGGGCATATGTCTGACGAGCGTTTTAATAGACAGCTCTTGTTAAACTTACTTCAATATCAAGAGCTGAGACTGGTCGGCAACAATATATACTTGAATAACCCTATTGCCTTTGTCTCTTACTTGAGGGCAGCAATTTTGCAAGCAACTTGCGGGTATTAACTTATTACTTTCAGGTGTAACGCTGCCACTTACTTCGTGGAAGAGGAAGTATAATTGCAATAAATTAGAATTTAGCCTTCTGTATTGTAATCTCTCACTTTTACCAACCTTACAAGTTTGGATGGGACAAACCAGGCATCGCTAAAGATCGCCATCATCGTGTCCGTTACGTAACCGCTGACCTGCCACTAAAAAAAGTAGAGTGACTTCCGCAGTGGATGTTGTGTAGTTTGTCCCATTAGCTTGTAGCTTCGGCTGTGTCTGGACTTAACCTGAAGAAAAGTATGGTGGAGATTGATTTGGCATTATAACTTAAAATAAACTTTCGCAATGTTTCGCTTTTTCCATCCAGATACATTAAGCGATTTACCCTTATATCGCAAAGAACCTAATGCGGCTATATAGTTGAAGCTATGGGGGCAAGTACGATGGCTCATCTTGAGTGCCCATCATAGTTCTTCACCTTCCTTTTTGTACTTTATGAGATTTCACAGAATTTTTAAACCCGCGCAGTGCAATGCACTTATAACGACAACACCTATAACGACCTAGCACTTACAACGTTCAGTTTGAAGAGAGCCATACGTCTTTGTGTTATCATGGTAAAGCTAAAACTAAATATACAGATGGAAATGTTTGGCCTGTCGGCTTCAACCAACATCATAAATGCACTACAACCTGAAAAAATAAAAATCTGGCAAAAAAATGAAATCATGAATAAAAAGAACCCATCAAAGAACAACACCCAACTTCCCAATTGCGTATGCTATACGGACGCGTATACAAAAAATGTAAGACGGTTGCGATTCCTGTAACACCGAATTAGAGCGCAGCTTTGAGGAGGAGGGGAAGGTACGGAGGGAGGGTATACCCTTTCTGCTCATCCGTACCTTCCCTCTCCTCCTGTCCTCCTCTCCTGCTCACCTCCCATTTAGGGAAAATTATCCGCCAAATTAAGCGGGAGTTTGTTCGGCTAAGGTTAGAGGAAAAATTTTCCGCTGAATTCAGCTTGTAATTTTTCTCACGAAATTCTAACTTGAAATTTTTTCCGCTAAGTTTAGATGATATATTTTCCCGATAAATTTTTCGGGGAAATATTACCGCTAAACTTAGCGGGAAAAATTTTCCGACCAAATCAGCGGATAGAATATTCCGCTAAATTTAGCTGAGAAAATATTCCGCCTCAATTTAACCAGAAAAATTTTCCGCTGAATTTAGCTGAGAAAATATTTTATTGAATTTAGGGGGAAATGTTCCCCCCATTAATTTAGCGGTGAAAAATTCCGATAAATATTGGCACGAATGACTAACTGATGACGCGATAAAAATTGAAGAAACTAAACGTTTAATGGGGCGGACTTGTACCCAAAAATAAAGAAGGAGCAGAAGAAAGCAGTGCGTCGCGATGCGTCGAAGTCGGCGTGAGAGCAGAGTCGAACGCTGGGACGAGACTCTGCTGTCAAGCCGACTTCGACGTCCGCGACGCTCTGCTTTCTTCTGCTCCTTTTTATTGTTGGGCACAAGTCCGCAACATTAAACGTTTAGTTTCTACAGTAATTATCGCCTGATCAATTGCCATTTGTGACTTTTTGTTCGAGGTGCGGCGTACCGCATGTCCCTGCAGCGTACCCCTCCGAGGGCCCGCAGTGCAAGTCCGACGCCAAGCCCACGAAGAACCGACGAAGGCACTACCCAGATCCGGTTCAGTCGTCGCACCCAAGGCCTACACCCGGAATTCTAACTCCCGCCACCCAGGACCAAGGAGCCAACGAGGCCGAGAATGGACGACCAGCAGTCGCAGACCCCTGCCGCTCCTCCCTTCAACTACCTGCCCGTCGCACCCCGGACTCCGACGCCTTTCCACGGGGACGCCCACGAAGACATCGAGGACTGGCTGCAACACTGTGATCGTGTGGCCCGTCATAACGGGTGGATGTTTGAACAGTGCTTGCAGAACATCTACTTCTCGCTGGAAGGGACTGCGAAATACTGGCTGGAGAACCACGAGACATCTTTACCTTCGTGGGAGGTGTGCAAGCAATAACTAACGAAGACGTTTAGCAGCCAGTAGCCGACGCGAGAGGGCCGAAGACATTCTTCGAACAAGGACCCAAGGCCCGTAGAAAGCATCACCAGCTTCGTCAAGGATGTTCTTCGCCTGAGCGCCCACGCCGATCCTCATGCTACAGAGGAGAAGAAGCTACGCCACCTGATGAGGGGTGTGAAAAGCGAGATATTCGGCGGTCTCATTCACAATCCCCCAACAACTGTCGACGGGTTTGTCTTGAAGGCAGCGAATATGGAACGTGCCCCTACTAGCACGCGCCAGACACTACGAGCGACATCCTGGCGTAGCTACTCTGGCGACATCGGATCCGACCTTGGTACCTCCGTCTCCGGAGGGTACCAAGGTCGGATCCGATGAGCGTCCACGGGAGATTGAAGAGTATCTTCGACGACCTCAGTCTCCTCCGCCTGCACCTCGCCGCGGGTCCCGGTCGCCTTCGCCAGGACGTCCAGCCTCGCCGATGCACCGACCTTGTCGTGAGAGCCTGTCGCCAATTTCTCGTCGGGAAAACTAAGTGCGGCAACGCCTGGAGATGGAGTTGCCGAAGACGACCGAAGCAAAGAGCCTCCAAAAACGACGAAGCGCTCCCACTTTCCCGACGCTAAGCATAACAACGACGCCCCTGCATCGGTGTCCAACAATCTAAACGTTATTATCGACGGCCATGACGCATCAGCACTCGTGGATACCGGAGCAGACTAATCAGTCTTGAGTGGGAGGCTCTCTCGCCGCCTTCGAAAAGTGACAACGCCGTGGGAGGGGCAGCAGATATGAACTGCTGGAGGACACCTCATCACGCCTGTCGGAAGGTGCACTGCTCGAGTCGAAATCCACGGTGAGACGTGCCTTGTTAAGTTCGTCATTTTGCAAGACTGTGCGAGGGTTGTTATCCTTGGTATGGACTTTCTCTGCGAGTATGGCGCCGTCATCGATCTGGAAAAAACCGGCTGGCGCTACGAAAATCTGCTCCACCACCGTAGGAACCCAAAGCGACGTCATGCACGGTCCGAGTCCTCGCGAACCACGTAAATTTACCACCGCTGTCGAGTGTTTCCGTACTCGTCGGGATCGATCAAGCTTCCTGCGGCGAAGTTCTTCTCAAGGGAAACCCCCAATTGCTCCTGGGAAGAGGAATAGGTGTCGCAAGAGGGGTAGCTGGACTTCAGGATGGGCGGACTGTGATCCTCGTGACGAACTTCCGAGATGAAACGCAACACCTCACGAAAGGTGAAGCAGTGGGCCCCGTCCAGGAACTTCCAAACGTAGCCGAAATCGCCGCGATTACTGACGAAACCTCGCCACCTCAGCAGGACAGTACGTCGCCAACGCAGCTCGACATTGACCCTAAGCTTCCGGACCCGAAGCGACGGCAGCTGCTTAACCTGCTCGCCGAATACCGCGACTGCTTTGCGACGTCGTCGAAGGTACGCCAAACCGCCATTGCGAAGCGTCGCATCGTTACCGAGGACGACGTGCGCCCTGTGCATCGATCGCCGTAGAGAGTCTCCGTTAAAGAAAGGGAGGTAATCCAGGAGCAAGTTCAAGATATGCTGAGAGACGACAAATCCAACCTTCAAGCAGTCCCTGGGCCTCTCCAGTCGTGCTGGTTAAGAAGAAGAACGGAACGCTTAGGTTCTGCGTGGACTACCGAGAGCTGAACGTGGTGACGAAGAAGGACGTCTACCCGCTCCCCGCACCGACGACACTCTAGACCGGCTGCGCCACTCTCGAAATTTCTCATTGATGGATCTGAAGAGCGGCTACTGGTAAATGGAAGTCGACGAACGAGACCGAGAGAAGACAGCCTTCGTCACGCCGGAGGGACTGTAAGGGATCAAAGTGTTACCCTTCGGACTATGCACGGCGCCAGCAACGTTCAAGTGTGTCATAGACACCGTACTGGCAGGGCCGAAGTGGCAGAGGTGTTTCGTCTACCTTGACGACGTCGTAGTGCTTTCAACTGACTTCGACAAGCACTTTCGACGACTCCGAGCTGTTCTTCAAACCATACAAACCGCCGGGCTCACCCTGAAGTCGTCAAAGGGCCGGTACACCTATGACGAACTGAAGTTCCCAGGCAACGTGGTTAGTAACGAAGGCGTCCGCCCACACCCCGAGAAGACTCGCGCCGTCGTGGCATTCCCAGCGCCCAAAGACTAGAAGGCCATGCGAAAATTCCTCGGACTGTGTGCTACTATCAACGCTTCGTTCGGGATTTCGCAAGGATTTCCACACCACTCACAAACCCCACGAAAGACGCCGAGAAGTTCGAATGGGCCAAGGAACAGCAGCAGGCATTCTACGAGCTGAAGCGAAGTCACCACACTCCTCCTGTCCGAGGACAATTCGATCCGGATGCGGAAACCGAGAGTCACACGGACGCTAGTGATGCAAGACTTGGAGCGGTACTGGTTCAAGTGCAAGAGGGCACCGAGTGGGTGAACGCCTACGCCAGTCGGACGCTGTCCAAATCGGAGAGAAATTACTCCATGTCTGAAAAGGAGTGTCTTGCGGTCGTCTGTGCAATCACGAAGTTCCGCCCGTACTTGTACGGGAGCCCGTTCCGCGTAGTGGCAGATCACAACTCGCTCTGCTGGCTTGCGAATCTCAAGGACCCTTCAGGACGCCTGGTTCGATGGAGCCTCCGACTACAGGATAACATGAACGTAGTCTACAAGTTAGGACACAAGCACAGCGACGCCGACTGCTTGCCCAGGGCTTCTGTCGAAACACCTTCCGTCACCAGCGACGACAATGACGACGAGTGCTCCCAAGGAGCTGTGACCACCGTCGATCTGGCACGACGTCAACGAAACGATCCTGAGCTGCGCGCATTAATTCAGCACCTGGAAGTGCGCGGGAGTACCGTGCCCCGTGTTTTCTCAAAAACCCTTCCGACCTTCGCTTTCAGACAAGGTGTACTCTACAAAGAGAACTTCCGGGAAAGCAACTCGCCGTGGCTGCTGGTAATCCCGGCCGTCCTTCGAGAGGAGGTTTTTCATGCCTACCACGACGATGCGACGCCCGGACACCTTTGTTATAGCCGTACGCTGGCCCGAATTCGTGAAATGTATTACTGGCCCATGCTGCCAAAGACCGTTCACTTCTACACACGGTCGTGCCACGAGTGCCAGCGACGCAAGAAACCGCCCACGAAGCCGGCAGGTCTCCTGTATCTGATTCCTCCCCTGACCGCACTGTCCCAGCAGATCGGAATGGACTCTACTTGGATCGCTTTCCCACCATTGACGCAAGAAAACAGATGGATTATCGTCACCACAGATTATCTCACACGGTACGCCGAAACAAGAAGACCTTCCTGCAGGGACCGCTGTGGAAGTCGCCAGATTTTCTATCGAGTCCATCGTCCTCCGGCACGGCGCTCCCGAAGTTCTGATCTCAGACCGTAGATCATCGTTCATGGTCCAGCTGACGCAAGAAATCCTTCGTCCCAGCCACACGCAGCCATCGGATCACCACGGTGTGCCATCCGCAGACCAACGGTCTGACGGAGAGACTCAACAAGACCACCGCCGACATGATCTCCATGTACGTCGACGTGGGGCACAAGACATGGGACGAGGTGTTGCCGTGCGTCACATTTGCCTACAGCACGGCCGTGCAAGAGACCACCGGAGTGACACCCTTCCAACTGGTTCACGGTCGCAAAGTAACGACAATGCTGGACGCGATGTTACCCACGCACCGGATGTCAATGGAAGCGGCGACGCCCAGGTGGTTGCCCAACGGGCAGACGTCCGCCAGCTCGCCAGAACCACCGTATTCAAGCCCAACATCGAGTCGACACTGGTCGCTACAACCTTCGTCTTCGGGACGTCCACGTCCAACCCGGAGACAGGGGTATGGAGTGAGGACACCGATCCGCCGCCGTGGTTTCAGGGAGAAACTCATAAAGCGCTACTTCGGACCCTACAAAGTAACTTCGTCGACTCCGGGGACCTGAACTACGAGGTGATGCCTGACGGAACACCGACTTCATCATGTTGCCTCACGACCGCAGGTCGTCCACGTCGTGCGCCTGAAGCCGTACTACGCTCCGGTAGGACTGTGGATCTTATGTGTCTCAAATGAGTCTTTAGTTTGCCGTTATTTTTATCTGCTTTGTTTCGTTGTTTTTAATCGTGACGATGCACTTTTTTCAGGGGGAATAATGCCGCGAGCGCAGCTGACCAGAGCAGGCAGCGCGCTCGTGGCCTCACGATTACCGCGTGTGCCTTTCACGCAGAAAGCCAGAGTCCGATTCCTGGGCGCGGGGGCGCATTTTGGTTGAATCTAACGTAATGTTCTGCTGAATTCAGAGAACATTGTTTGTTGTAGGTCCGAATGTTCTACGCGTCGAACCTTCTACGCCGAATATTCCAGGAGCCTACGCCTGTACATAACGGACTTCGCGGGGCGAGCCAAGTTCAGTCTCGCCCCGCGAAGCCCCTATGTACCCGCGTAGGTTTCTGGAATAATCGGCGTAGAAGGTTTGACGCGTAGAACATTCGGACCTAGAACAACAACAATGTTCTTGAATTCAGCAGAACATTGCGTTAGAGTCAACAATAATGCGTCCCCGCGGCCAAGAATCGAGCCCTGGCTTTCTGCGTGAAAGGCACGCGCGATAACCGTTAGGCCACGAGCGCGCTGCCTGCTTGGTCAGCTGCGCTCGCGGCAATATAACGGAAAAATTTACCCATAATACAACGCGCGGTGACGTCAAGAGTGACGTCACTGGTTACCTCTCGTGACGCCACACGTGACGTCGCGTGTGACGTCACCTCGGGAAACGTCCCATAATGCACCGTGCGGTTACGCCGACGTCGACGGCGACTCCGCTCAAGCCGGAAACGGGCGCCTAAGAGCTGAGGTCTAAAATTCACCGCGACCGGCTGCCGTACGTGGTCTAAAGAGGACCAATATCATCATCATCATCGGTGTCAGTAGACACATTTTAAAGATGGTGCCCTTAAAATACACGTAGTGAAAATGCAAGTGTAAGTTGTTTTGTTGCAGATGAAGCAAAGCGGACTGATACATTCGAGTCACCGTTTAAAGGAAACGGGTGCCTCGTTCAAATTTATGTGCCTTCCCGTGACTAACCTTTGCCGTTTCGTGGCAACGTCACGCCCTTACGGTCTTGATTTCCCCAGCCATCCTTGACAAAGTCTTCCAAAGCGATGACGATGTCGACTAAGGGAATTGAGGAGGGTGTCAAGGACATTGTATGTGTCATCATCAATGATCATCTGTCTCTGAGCTACGTTCAATGTGTTTTCCTTGCGATGCAGTAAATGGTGGATTTTTTTACATCAGATATGACTCCAGGCCGCACCCGGGGAGCAACTGCGTGCGTAACGTATCAGAGTCGCATACGAAGCGTTAATTTGTTGCCTTCCATGCTCGATTTCTTTTTTAAATCCTTATACATGTGAGCTACTTAAGAAGAGAATGTTTATTTTGATGGGTATATTATGTTACGCGATCTGCACTTTTCACTGCTAAAATAACTAGCTTCAGTCTTTATCATGGTATATTATTTCGGACACTTTTAAGACCGTTATAGCGTAGCTGAGCATTTTCAAACGAAGAAATCCCATTATCTGCCGATTAGAAGGCTCAAGAGTTTGCGGAATTTCGTGCGAGCTGCTCTACTTTTTCTTATTTATGCGTCGTTACTGTAGTTATGCTTAAATATCTATTTATTTTTTCACCCAACCCAAATCTGTTATATGTCAAAATTGGCAACCGTTACTCAAAAACGGTCTATATTTCCACGCGTTTCGCCGAGCGGGTGCGTTCGTGGCCGAGCGGTAGTATTCCACTTCCGACTGCCATAGCGAACGGACGTGTTCATGATCAGCTCCGTGTCAGCGGTAGCGGCTGTGCCTGACCACGGGGATAAGATTTGCTCTTCGCCGAAAGATTATCGTCTGCAGCTACCAACGTTGCCAACCGGTGAGACGGCACACCTGAGCGTCGTTTTGCACGTTGACCTAGAAAGACGACCTTACAGGATCGAATAGTTTAGGTCTTCGTTGCAGCAGGCGGGCGTGTTGTTAAGCGTGGCGGGTCTGGGAGCCAACCAGATGAGCCTTGTCTGGCTTCTTAAGCTGCATACTCAGGAAGCCAAGGAGAGGCTTCTGAAAGTCGGGAGTCTCCAGGTGAAAGGGAAAATATGTCAGCCGGTCGACCCAAACCGGTGGGAACTGCGTGTCAAACTCCATTTTGTCTCTTTCGATGTGCCTGTAGAAGCAGTTCGGCGGGCCTGCAAACAGTTTAAGACCGCCAAGAAAATAACGATGGAAAAGTGGAAGGTTGACGGTTTTGTCGACTTCGAGTCCACGACCATTCGCGTCCGGATGACCCTCAAAGAGGGACTCCCTCTGAAACACCTTCCCCACCAAATTCGTCTCAACGGGGACCAACGTCTTGGTAGTGGTCCACGGGCGCGCACCGATATGTCTCTGTTGCCGTCGCACGGGGCATATTCACCGTGACCGCAAGGCACCTCGGTGCGCCGAGTTCTGCTCTATCGGGTGCGAGACCAGGGATTGTGTGAAGACATCCGCACGTCCGCCCGTGTAGGCGGCAAAAGAGTAACCGAGGGAACCTCTTAGCTGCTGATGAACGAAGAGGAGGCGGACGAAGCAGCAGCACCGGCGTCACCGAAAGAGCAGCAAGTGTACAGCCAGCCACAGAGAGAACAGGCTGCTCAAGTGAGGTAGATGCCGGGGCGTCTCAGGCGGCGCCAACACTCAAGACGGCTCCAGAGGGAAGCTATGACGACGCTAGCAGAGAGGGGAAGGTTACGCCGGAAAACGCCTTAGAGGACCCTCAGCCAAGGGACACTGAACATGTGAAGGGTGGCGGCGATGTCATCGTCATGACCGCTGAAAACAGGGCGGTGAAACGAAGGTTGGATGACTGTACATCTGGGATTGGGAAAACAAGACTGCGCCTCGAACGGGAATGGTGCGGCAAGGTGGGACTGTCCAAGTCTCGACCTGAGTGACCCACACGCCGTATGGAGTACACAAAGTGAGTTCTCTCGTACGCCGCTGTTCGTTTCACACTGCAAGTGCC
Source organism: Ixodes ricinus (assembly GCA_037355805.1). NCBI lineage: Eukaryota > Metazoa > Arthropoda > Arachnida > Ixodida > Ixodidae > Ixodes > Ixodes ricinus. The sequence continues at coordinate 24,736 of JAZHYW010018088.1, forward strand.
GTGCTCCCGTACTGGCCTCCTCTAAAACAAAATTTTCTTGACGAGGGCTTTGGAGTGTGGCACTTTAAACGTGCATGGTCTAAATGCACGTCGGAGGCAATGAGAAGTGAGTCAACTGTTTATTGAACAAGACCTCGAAGTAATCGCAGTGCCAGAATCAAAAATAAAGAGCGAGGCACAGGCGGATTGTGTGGTGCGGCTCTTTGAGTCACGTTACGATGTGTGCGTCAGTCACGCTTTTGAGATGTCGAGTGGCTGTCTTTTATTTATGAGGTGGTCTCCATGGACTGTGACAAACGTTGTCAGCTGGGAATCGGGAAGAGTTGTGTTGTGCGATCTGTTTGTCTCAAATCCTCATTTTAGCCTCTTGTGCATTTACGCTCATAATAAGGCTGAAGAAAGATTAATTATTTTGAAAAATATTAATGAGTTTCTACAAACTGAACGGTTTGTTATTGTGTTGAACGATTTGGACTGTGTTGGCGAGAAGCGTGATAAATAACTGTTTTTCTTCGTGAGTTAGTTGAGAAGTGTAAACTGGAAGATGTCTGCCGCTTGCACGCCAGTCTCTAAGTTTTGTCAGCTTACGCACTTCTAGGGTGCAAGCCATGCGCGGCTGGATCGAGCATATATTAAGGGCGAAGCTCCTTACAGTCTAGTCTTGTCCGTCCGTCCGTCCGCACGGCGTCCGTGCTCACATCGATTGCCATCCCATCTGTCTGCTTAAACAAAAACAATGTTTGCGCAGTTCGACAGGATTCGAAACTGTGCGGGGACACCCCAATGGATTTCTAGTCCATCGCCTTAACCACGCGGCCCCGACTGCGGGACGAGTCAGGGGCTCTAAGATGTGGTAGTAACTCAAGAGCTGGGGATGTCATGGATGAAACGTTGCATGTAGCCGCTCTACGTCTATACAGGAGAGGGCGGTGCGGTCAAATGCGTATACAATCGGGTTAAACTTTGCATGTCATTGGCACAACGTTTATAGAGGAGAAGGCGCTGCGGTCAAATGCTCAAATGCGTATATAACCACGTTACATACCACAGATTCTCTTTCTGACATGAATGAAAACAGAACAGACGCCGCTTCGCCCTAATCGACATCATTTCACCACGTGGAGATGCGGTCATTTTTTTCGTTGGAACTGCTCGGAATCTTCGAAAAAGCATGCAGTGGCCCAAGTGCTTTTCAATTACCATTGTCTGCTTTTTTATATTGTGCTCATCAAAGGAAAATGCAAACAAGTTCACTTGGGACCTATGAAAGTTGAATTCAAAGCTTTTACACGAAATTGTTTTTTATAAATGGGGTGCAAGAATGTCTGGGGGAGTTAGATAACATAAAATACAATGGGGTTTGAGCGACATAAGCATTTATTAAAACATTAATTGATGATGAGCGCCATCGAAATTTTTTAGTTGTTTGAAACGCGCGAAAAAAATAATGGAGTTGAATAACATGCTACACGAGTTATTTAATGCTCATTGCCTTTCACCCGGTCTGTTCTTAGACGATATCAGTAGCTTAAAGAAACGTCTTGAAGCTTTCGAATACAAAGCGATATGAAGGGGCCATGGTTCGAGCAAGGTTAAAACGATTATCGCGTGGGGAGATAGCGAAAAAAACGAGTCATCGACATAGAAAAGAAGTATGCCAATAAAAGAAGATAACCGAGATTTGTTATCCTGGGAATTTGTCTTGTGACAAAAAATTTATCGAGCGAGCGTTTGCGGATTATTACAAAACGTTTTAGTTATCGCCCTTCCAAACAAAAACAAAAAACAAAAAACGGAGTTTTAGAGTATTTTGTCGCTACCAAACAAAATACCAAAATAAGGAAAAAAGGTTGGAACAACCAAAAGTATTGGAAGAATTGGAAAGGGCAATCGATAATCTCAAACATGGAAAATCTCCCGGCCCTGACGGGTTAGGAGGCGAGGTTTAACAAAACCTTCAAAAGCCAAGTTGTACCGGCTTTGCATCGTGTATTTGCTGAGGCCTAAGAACTCGCCGTTTTGCCTCCTTCGTCCCTGTGTACGCACACAGTTTTTATTCCAAAAAGTGACGACACCATGCGGCTCCGTTCTGTTGGGTGTTATAGGGTGATAATTTTAACAAATCCGGACTACAAAATTTTAATTAAGTTATTGGCTGAAGGGATACAAAGTGTTATAAACGTAATCGTTGGCCCGCATCAAACACGCGGCATTAGCGGCAGGAGTATTGTCACCAATGTACACGTTACACGTGGCATTTTATAATGCTTTGAGGCAATGCAAAGAAGGGTTGCAATGCTTTAAGTCGACTTATGAAAGGCTTCTGACCATGTGTCACACGAAATTCTTTTTTATTGTAGAACACTTAAATGTGGGCTCGCTCTTATGTAATGCGGTACGTATGGAGTTCCTTAACTGCGCCGCCAGTCTAGTTATGAACAAATCACTTAGTGAGCGCATTCCCCTTTTTCTTTCTTCGGTGCGTCAAGGTTGTCACATCTCGCCACTTCATTTTTGTATTTTTCTTGAGCCGCTTCTGCTTAAGTGATATTCATAATAGTCACATACCTGGGTTTCGATTGCAAGCAATCTAAGCTCCGCATTTTGTCCTATGCGGATGACCTAGTGTTTCTTGTGTGGACAATGAAAACGTTAGGAAAGCTTTGCAGTTCACAGAGTTATTGTTTTTGTGAACAGATCGGTTAGTGCATTTACCTGGCAAAAGTGTGCGTGCCTTTGGCATGGAGATTGGACTTCAAAGCCTGTGGCGTTTGATTGTATTGTGTGGTCTGACACTCCAGTGCGTCATCTTGGAGTACAATTGGAACAATACCGTACCGACGATCGATATTGGAGGGATGAAACGGCCGCTTTGGGGAAAGGGGGGGGAACTGCAGATTTTATACCGAGCAACTGTGTGCAATACGTTTTTTTTGTGGCAAAATAGTTGCAGGTATTGCAAGCGTTGCATAGTTGACGAATTATTATTCAACGTATGCATCGCGTTTTTGCCGTTTTTATTTGGAGCTCGAGGTGGGAAATATCTGGGCGAAAGAATATTTTTCGTAGTGTTAACTCTAGTGGCCTAGGTCTTTCGCATTTGTTCTTGAGCCAGCTGGTCAACAGGTTTATTTTCCTTAGAGAACCGAAATGACCCGTTTCTACTTACTGTAATTCAAACTGGGCTGCGCAGTGCGCTGCCAGGGCTACTGGTGACGACAACTGTAGACATCAGCTCTTGTTTACGCGGGTATTTGAAAGAAGTGGTTGATGCAGATCTGTTGTTAAGAACGCGTTTTTCACTGGAGTACCTGTCTTATGTGTCGCGTAAAAAGTTGTCAAAAGATTTGAAGGATTTACGTTTTCCATGCCTTTATACCGCTCTGTATAGAGTGCAGGCCCAGGGCAGAATAGTTTGAAACGTGTTAAAAAATGTCATTCTCCGCATACACAAAACAACCTTTTTTTACAGCTGCACAATCAAATACTTGATGTTAAAGCTTGGTTAAGTGAAGGAAACATACTCGTTTTATGGTCAGATAACTGATTTTATGTAAAAAGACAGAAACGTTTGAGCATGTATTGATACTTTTGGGACGCTGTGTTCTTCTGGGATGTACCTGCGAAGAACCATAAAAAGGACCTTCCTTTAACCCCTCGAAGAGTTTGTTTTATGCCAATGGAATGCAAAGGACGATGTACCGTACGACATGAGAATGCTCATGCGCCTACACAGTATAAGTAGGAGTCGTATGGCTGTACTCCACGCTGACGTGGACGTTCGGCCGGGTTATAAATATTTTGTTGAAAACATGAGTTTTCTGAAAGAAGTGTACAAGGCATAGCAACCTCAACCAGAGTGGTTGTCGGTGCTCGAAGTGCTATCTATCACTGAAAAACTTTTAGCCTTTTCACATCAGTCAAGTCGACTGATGTTTTTAGCCTTTTCTTTGAATGTTGAACAAAGATATGTGTCGCTATAGAATATAAGGCTATAAAGAAATAAAAGAAAGTGCATCGCCGAGGTGTTGCCGTGCTTGGCTTTCGTGCGGAGGCCCTGGGTTGGATTCCTGGGAGCGGCGCGTCTTTTATTTATACTTTCAATTTAGCGTTCTCGTAAGTTCGAGAACGTTGTCTTCTGATCGAGGTACGAATGTTCTACGTTCCGCAAGTTCTGCGGCGAATATACCAGAAACCGACGCGTGCACATAGGGGCTCCGCATGTCGAGCCGGAGTCAGTTTCGCCCCAGCGTTCGGTCCTGCTGTTTCGCTGCCATCGACGCCTGCGACGCTAAGTTGTTTCTATTTTTTTGGTCACAAGTTCGACCCATTCAACGTTTAGTTTGCTTTAGTTTTTGTCGCCTCATCTATTGGTCGTTCGTGTCAATATATGCTTCCAGGAAAGCTACGTAGCCTTTTTTCGAAAGTGTGTCAGGCACTAGATATACCAGCGCCTTGACAAAAGAGCAAGACGAGCACCCCGCCGGCTTTCGGTTGTGTATTCAGAAGTGCGTGATTTTAAAGGCTGAAGGTTAGTGTTCGTGGAGTATTTAATCGACCCTAGCGAGCGTTTTAGTACTACCTTTAATTTCCACTAACAAATAAAAAGCTTTCTGTATAAAGTATCAAACATTTTGTGTGCTTCTTGTTTGACTAACCAAAAAATACACGAGTAAAAACTAAGTCCACGTGCCAAGTTCATGCGTCTAAATTGTTCTGATTAGGTTTGTTACCTAATTGCAATCAAAGGGAGCTCAACGAAGGTATGGTCGACATTGTCGCTCGTTATAACCATATGATGCATAACAAAGGGGTCAGAAATGGCATAGAATAAAGAGGCAGCGCTTTTATGCATTATTCGGCGCTAATGAGTGGCTAAACTGGAAAATCAATCTGGAACTTACGGTGCTTCTGAAATAAGTATAAACATGTGATTCCAGGTATTAAAATTTTGTGACAAGTTTAGCTATAATTTTCAATAAAGGGCCAATATTAGAACTTACCAATTAATTGAACTTCGTCTTTTAATCTCGAGTAGTCATCTTCCATGGCCCCTGAGTAAATAGAAGAAGGCAGAAACTTTCGGCATTCAACACCTTATTTTTACCAAAAAAAAAAAGGAAACGATTCGTTCTGTTTCCTTGAGTGCCACTTTAATTATCGGCACTCCTATTTTTTTGTCGGTTATCAGAAGAACTAGTTATATACGATGGCTGTACCGATGCTCTGAAAAGCTCATCAAATGTCGCTTTCAAAACGTGATCCTGGTTTAGGCAAGGTTTTCAGACTGAGAGAAGGAACAAAAAGCGTAACCGCGAATCAGTGGAGTTGGCATATTTAAAAAAAATCAATAACTAACGTAACTATAACTAACTTCAGCACTAGCTCTAACGCTAACTCGCCACTAACTCCTCTAAACAACTGGTTTAGCGCTAGTAGTATAGCACCACTTGTCCTGAACCAACAACGTCTCCCAGAGCAAAACAATTGCAGGGCAATATGTGATACATTTTTATTTCAAATAATAAGTACCATGTTACTCTTTTAAAAGCGATAGATATATGTAAGCACTCTACACAGTTCACATATAAAGATATGAGTTTACTCTCCGCGCTGAAACCCCTTGTTTGCAGGTGTTGGTGGCACCGTAGAAAGACCATTGAATGCGTGCCCGCCGCGGAGGGCAGCTGTCATTTTAAGTTGAAGAGCGAACAACCGATGGCGTGGCGCGCAGCAACGTTTGAAGAGGCAAATATGTGGATCGCCAACGGCCCCCTCCTCTTTGATCCCCTGACTGGTAGGAACGAAGATTGCTTGGGAGTGTAGGATCTGCATATTAGTAGCATATTCTAGCACACATGGAAGCATTTTTTGATCAGATAGTAAGCGCGGCGAAATTTAAGAGAAAATGGTGGAGTGCCTTTAAAAAGATACATGGATGAAGGCGGAAAGGTTTTAAATATTCACAATACCGCCTTCACACGTGACATTGCATATCATTCCAATTGCAAGGGCTTCTATATAATCCGCACGAAGTGCTCTCACATCTTTTTTGCATTTCATGAATTTTCCTAGCCAGGCATCTTTACGGAATATCGAGCCGCACTGACATATATATAAAAAAAATATATTTTCGTAAGAGAGCAGATCATTTTAATTTAGGTAGTGCGTAACCGTATTTGGTTCCAACTCAGTTGGCAGAGCAGGGGAAGGGCACAGGGGAAAATGAATATTGTTCTGTTATAGGAACGTTAGCGATTACCAAATAAATTTCGCACCTATCCCTCTAGACCATATGAAAAGTGATCGCACCTCCTAGATTCTGCGCCAGTTATCAAAGTCCTTCGTTGTTTGGTCAAGAACTTTGAGCGTCCATTCGAAAGAAAGGATATGTTATCGTTCAGTTTGAACTCGGCTTAGCTCCTAACGAAAGTGGCTGCTTGTGAGTGTTCCGCGAAGCATCTGACTCAATCAAACGATTCGTGCCCAAAAAGAGCCAATACGGCTTGATGGGGTGTTCAGAAATGTTTAGTGTTTTTGATAAATTCAATATGTTCTGATAAATGACACAACAAATGTAGAAGGTTATCGTCTATAACCACAATATTTGATATGAAAAAGTGTCGCGAATCTGAGTTATATATATTTTTTATTTGGCTGGGATATTGTTTGATTAACCTACTATATATTTTATTAATGATTTAATCGGAATAAAGTTATTAAACAGGTTAATCGGTCAAGCTTGGTGCCAGGTATACCAAGACAAAAACAACTTTCCTTCGACTTTAACTTCACCACCCCGGTTTTTGTTTTTTTTTTAAATATGAACATTATCCTCTTTGTCGTCAGGGAACTCACAAATAACGACACCAGTATTCCTATCGAAGGTCAACCAGAAGTTTGTGTCCGATTTAGGAGAAGCCTATCAGGGTTTTCTTGCGTCTGCAATGAACTGGATCGCGGCGTCCAGCACTTTGAGAACTCCTAACGATAGCAGGTTCCGGGTAGGCAAAAATTACCCAAGGCTCGCAGACGATAGTTCACGAATCTGCCTGAGCAACTTTCTAGGAGATTTTCTTTTCGCTCCTCTGGCGTCAACGGCCCCCGCTCAGAGGCGCTCATCACGAAAATTGCAAACACATTTTTTTTTTAAATCTTCGTTGAGGTTTGTCGGAAAAAGGATGGATATCCTCTCAAAGCAGCCCGCTTCCGCAATGTGCAAGCCGCTGGTCGTGCCACTCAATGCCGACGGGGCAGGCTGTCGTCTAGACAACAGAACCAAAACCAGTTGTGTCACTGTATCCTCCCACAGCCGGCGTGACAAAAGGCGAACTGCAGTGATGACCACAGGGCTTCCTCGGTTCTGTTGCATTGTGGGTGATGAAAAAAAAAGTGTTTATTTAGGTTCGTCATATTTTAAGCACATATTAAGTGCAGCTAAAATGCGAGTGAAGAAGAAAACTTGCTAATTTTCGAGGGTAAAAAAAAAAAACACATATATTCTGCTGCGACTTAGACAGTGGAATATTAAAGTGTGAGTATAATATGACTGTACTCGATTGCACATACAAGCGGGTTATAATTGTTACCTGTGCGCTCCTTTATATCAGAGTGCTTTTTTGAGCTACTTAGTATCTGGACGATGCATCACTTAAGGGTGTTTTGCTGTCGGTGTGTGTGTGTGTGTGTGTGTGTGTGTGAGTGGTGGAGGAGCGTTTGCCACCTTTGTAGCCCAGTGGGCGTGGCTCAGATTTAAATTCCGATCACCTTAGTTAACGGACCGGGGATGTCTGGATCTTCAGGACCCGCTTCAGCGTTTCCTCTTGGTCCCGTTAACAGGACCGAGGTAGAAAGGCAGGAGTACTTTGTTGTTTTGAAACAACAGCCAACCAACTTAGTAAATTTTAATAGTTTTTTTATACGTTGACATCAAAGTGCGGCCTCACCACGTTTTTGATTTCCACGACGCTCTGCTCCACTCGATTATCGGCTTCGGGGCGTATAAGATGAATCAAGGGTGGGGCGGTGACCTTCAATGGCGCGGAAGGGAAGAAGTTGATGGCGACGTCAGAGCTCGTCGTCCAGGGCCGTTGGTGCATGATCATCGGTTCAACTAACCAGTACGTGCTGAACTACACTGGCTGCTCTACAACGTTGCTGACGACAAGATACGGGCAGCTCTTGTACCAGATTGGAAAGTTGTCCGGGTGTCGGTAAAGTGGCGCGTTCATTGCTGTGCAAGAATCAGCACCACGACGCGCACTGCGGTCCTCCCATTCAATTGGAACGTGGCTTTGGATGACACCCCACACGAGTTGCGGGTGCGTGGCGAGTTGTTCCTCGTAGTGGTGCCGTAAAGGGCACCTGTCTGGCTGTGCACCAAAGAACGGGAAATGTCTGAGCTTTGCATGAACGAGGCCAACGCCAAGCAGGCCACTGGTGGTTCGGTTGACATGGGCACGTCAACAGAGGATGCCACCCTGGGCTCGTTGACGACGTGGCGACCAGCGTAGATGAAGCTGCACAGGGCGCAGACGTTACGCTGAAAGCGGAGCTGCAGACTGTTCGGTACACGAAGTTACCGCGGCGAGCACCCGGCAAGCCAATGCTCAGGACAACGGGAACTCGGAAGCCGTCGGCAAAGTGCCAATGGACGACACCGTTTCCTCTGCGAGGGGCCAAATCACGAAGAAAACAAAGGAAGACGGCGGCACGTACCCCACCGTTTTCAGCCAGGAGGAGCCGTCCACCAAGGCGGCGCCAATCAGGAGAATGCTCATCACCCTAATGACAAAAATTCCCGTAGGCGAGCCCGACTGGTGCCTCAGAGTCTACGTGACGGGCAGTCAAAGGCTACCATCGCGTAGTGACTGATCGTAGGCCCAACGACCCGAGGTAAGAGCCCTGCGGTCTGCCTTTTTATTGTATGGTCATGTTCACCCTAGAGGCAGCCGTACGTTTTGCAAACCATTAACGTACACGGAATAGCTGTGAGGCGTCCATATTACTAGCTTCGTCGGCTGATTGAATGACGAGTTGGACATTATTACCCACCAGAAAACCAAAGTGGGAGGCCAAGAACAGACATACCGAATGGTGCAGCCTTTTCGAGCTCTTCTTTTTGCGTTTACGTCAAACAAGTTGTAGGGACACTTTTAGGTTGCTGCTCGTTTATTCCCCGAATAATACCCGCTGTCATGGCGGTTGTAGACACTGGGGCATTTGGCCGCTTTATGCTTGGCGATTTTGTTTTTGTTTATTGTTGAATAGCGTGCAATCTGTGTCTATGCCGCGAATCATGCTCAGAAAACCAAATAGTCTTCTTTTTTCTTCAAGTATCGGTTGGTTTTAGAATATGAATGAGCTGTTGTTGTTCCTGGTGATTTTAATTGTGTTTCCGCGACACAAAATCGTTCCGGTGAAGTACGCGTGTGTGACATTTTTTTTAACCATATTGTTGCAAAAAAACGCGGCGAGAGGTTTACGTTTTTTTAAGATTATAGTCTCGCGCGACTGAATGAAGCTTACTATCGCGGAAAATATGAGCTGAAAAATCGCTCCGGCCGGCGCACGGTACTACCTGCGCCGCCTGTCGCCTTGCTCCGTACACATGGCGCACCTTGAGTACGAGATAAATTCTCACTTGCGCTCGCTGCGCAACAGCGCTCTTCCGGCCGTCTGCAAGCGAGACGGCGAGTGCGACAGCGAGCATGTGTGTCGTAGGGCGGCGGGGGGAACAAAATATTACACTTGTCGTCCCCCTTTTGGAATCGATTTGCTTTACTCTATCGCGCAGAATCGCGTAGAAAGAACGCTGACTGGTGAAAAAAATATTGAAGTGTCTTAAATTTCAGCTGCGATTATCGTTCTTAAGTGTCACATCAAAATACGTTGCAGGTTGTTTTGTTTGATTAGAGGTGCATGCAGAAAGTAGGACATCATAAGATATAGGAAAATTTTGTCTGCCGAATATAGTCCGGCTCCAAGGCATTTACTTTTTTTTTTTCATTGATCCCAGATGTTTAAAAAAACGGTAAGCGTATGCATGTTACTGAGAATGTCTTGTAACATTGATTGGTATGAAAAGGGTCAAGAATAGTATTTGTTTATTACTGGGCACACGTGTTTGTTTCAAACCAAACAAGTTGGTGACAACACGCGAGATTTTTTGTTTACATATGTCTAGTATAAGAAAGTTGGGACAAACAGTCATATATCTGCTAGGAGGAGGAGATTGAAACTTAATCGAAAGAATATTCGCAGAGGGTAATGTCAGACAGAAAATATTAATAGTCGGCGTGGAAGTTCAACTGCTCTATAGATGAAGATAGGGATCAAGGAGGCACCACACAAAAGTATGCGTGGTAACGGCGTCAAACAATGTGTCGCAAACGTGGCATCAAGCTTTGTTCCAATCGGCACAAGCTCGCTTCAGGGGGTCCTGAACGCAGTAAAACTTACAAAGTAATTTAATACCGCGTCATTCTCCCCTGACCCGCGACCACGGCTCCTATGCTGTCTGGTAAGAAATCATGGAGCGTGGCAACGAAGTCTGGCTCAGCCCGAAGCCACTCCCATTCACCTGATTGCTTTTCACAATTTGTGGGCAGTGTAGCGGTGGAGGGACGCCGTGACATGGCGTTGATGCGCCTCCAAATGTTTTCGATGATATTCAGATAGGCTCCTTTTTCGGGGCCAAGTCGGCTTCGTCAGCCAGCGCTCCTCTAGGAGATACGAGCGTGACAACACATTTTTCACATCGTCGCTTTCTTGAAATGCGCTGAAATGCATGTTAGCTGAAAACGTGAACATTGGACTACACGACACACGCAACGTGGCGGTGGTTCCATCGGCCAATATTTTTGCTTGCAGACGTCCGGAAGAGCGCAGCGGCGCAGTGAGCGCAAGTGAGAATTTATCTCAGCCTCAGGATGCGCCGTGTTTAGAAAGCGATGCGGCGGGCGGCGCAGGTAGTACCGTGCACAAGCCACAGCGCTGTTTCAGCTCATATTGTCCGCGATAGTACGTTTGGGTAGACCTTCTTCACTTATGCAGTCGATACGCAGTTTAGCATGTGTCATATATTGAGCACACGATGGTTTTTAAATTGGTCACTATAGAAGCATAGCAGTTGTATAGTGAAGTATGAATTGTGTGCAGCTGTGGTCAACGAGTATTTCAGGACCTTACACTCAAGTGAACAAACCTTGAGGGGGTAGGATGGGGATTTTTTAAATAATAGCCCTAATGAATGGAATATGTAGAGGCAGTATATTAAGCCATCATTAACTGATGGAAGAAAATGAACTGATGTGATAATTGAATGTTTTAAAGGGGGACATGCAACGAAATGACCTTGGAATGTTTTTCACTTTACACGAGTTTATTGGCACTAGTGGGACGCAAATATACTCGCACGCAACGCCACTGTCAAAGCAACTTCTTTGTTAAGGAGTAATTTCGTGAACAAAAGCGAGCGTTTTCTTTCAATCTCTTCGCAAAATTTGATGACATAGGGGAGGGGGAGGGGGGTCGCAGTATCCTCAAATAATGTTATTTTAATCAGGCTCATGAATTGGACCCGAGCATTGCGTAGGCACTCGATATGGGCTTGTGATAATCAATAGCCCGAGAAGCATTCCGGTAATGGCCCATGTCCAAGTGCTGCAATGGCGAGAATTGAGGACATTAGAGCACGAATGAAATCGCGACAATAGGACAAGACTGGATACCATATTTGAGGACAATGTCTTAAGCGCATGCTCGGAACGAGCTCACATTATTAGGCTGCTAAGACCGTCAATTTCGTTGGTGCGGAATATACAGTCAGGAGCATAAGTTTGCGGGGCACGGGAGCGCGTGCCGAAATGCATCAACGCGCCGTCCGACGGCGCGCCGCCGCATTAAGGAGCCGCGCTTTGCGCATGCGCGCCTTTCCTGCTCGCTATCATGTCTCTTTCGCTCGTTTCTTTCCGGCGCACTCCTGATAACAGGAGCCCGCGCCAAGGGCGCGAGTTAGCGCTTCGCTGGCTGTGATGCTGCGCGTCTGCTTCAGCCGCCTTAGCCGCCGCGCTTTGTGACGGAGCTCGCGGGGTGGGGTAACCAGGCGCTTTGTCACCCAGCGCGGCTGCTGAGGCAGCGGAACAGGACGCGAGGCATCATAGCCAGCGAAACGGCAACTTGCGCCCCTGGCGCCGACTTTGGTGATAAGGAGTGAGTCGGACACAAACGAGCGAAAGAGACATGACTGCCAGCACGAAGGACGCGCATGCGCACGGCGCGGCTTTTAATGTGGCGCGCGCCGTTGCACGGCGCGGCAATGCATTTCGGCACGCGCTCCCGTTCCCCGCAAACTTTTGCTCCCGACTGTACGTTGCAAAAGACGATTGGAAGCCTGTCATCAGCTCGCGCTCGGCAGTTTCACACGCACCTATGTTCGCCAGTGAATAACCCCTATTGCCGAACCATAACAATGTCTGGAACTCTGCGCGTGTCCTGTGCATTGTCAGTCACTGCGCGTAGCTATGATAAGCATTGGCGGCGTAAAATCGGAACCAGATACCATGGTCGCTCGTTCTGGCTGTGCATGACATTGGAATGAGGAAAAGAACGCTACTCGTTTTCGATTAATTTTTTCCCCAAAATTTATTGCGCCTGGCAAAACAAGAAAACAAAAAATCTGTTTTTTATGTAATTAACGGCAGTGATTCGTTCGGAGTGGTATTTGCGCGAAGTGCAAATGTCGTTTGGTCGTCCTTTTAATCGAAAAAATCTTAAAATACGGTGAGTTGCAGCAGGGAATAAGTAACATGAATGGCAAGTTAGAAGTGGTGGATGCTGAAATATAAAAAGGGTTCGTTGTGAGGGCAGGATTCGAAATTTGTTGGCTCAATGGAAGGCCGACGAAGCGTGTGCTGGGTAACGAATTGAGAAGCGCACAACGAATAAACATAAAAAAGCTAGCTACCACAACCCAGTCCCACGCGATTAGAAAGCAATGCAGCAGAAACTTGATAGACGTTATCGCAAACTTCTTGGGTAGGTCACAGCGGTAGGAGAGGGTTTTCGTTTGAAATGTGTTACGTGTTGTCCAAACTCGACGAAGTTATCGTTACAGCTTGGCACCGCCGATGAGCGTTTATCAACTTCAGGTAGCCATCAACGAACTGAGCACTGGAAAGGCGTCCACACCAGAGGGTCTTAGCGTCGGCTTTTTTAAAGATTTAAAAAGTGATGCAGTCGGCATTTTATTCAATGATGTTTGTTGGCGAACAAGCTCTGTGCCGCTACCTATCGGCGGACCCTTGCGAGCTTGCAGTTTTCTTCTTCGTTTCCTTTTGTCTCTCATTCTTCTGTTATTTGCACTAGGTTCTACAATGTACACATGACCTTAGAAACGTATTGCAGGCAATTCTCCTCAAAAAAATATCGCTACCCGATCGTGGTGTGTAGCATACAAACAAATAAATACACTACCTAAAGTCCACTGGGAACCAAATACTGTGGCGCCCTCATGGTGCTAACTCCCGCCGAATGCAGCGAATATGCAAAGCGCAACATTGTCTACTTCATGCACAGGGGTCGCGATGATGTCAGAACGCCACGTTCTTAATGGCTGATAGAAACTAAATAAAAATGGCGGGTAGACCTCAATGCCCCTAGCATTGAGGTCTACCCGCTATCCTTCAAATTGAAGACCATTAGAACTCGCCGTTTTTCTGACGTCGCATCCAGAGCCGCTGTTATTGTGCCTGCTTTTAAATCAGGAGACCCAACCGATAAAAGCAAAATTATAGACCGGTGTCATTGCTGTCAAATCTGTCGAATTTTTTTTTAAATGGTTGATTGCACACGAATATATCGCTTTTTTGAATACAGAATTAATCCCGGCCAGCATGGTTTTATAACGGGCAGATCGGTTGAAACAAACCTTTGTGAGTTTTTGCGGTTTTGCGCTCCAATCATAAAAAACCAAGAGCCACGTTGATGCATTTTATTTAGACATGACGAAAACTTTCGAAATGGTCAATCATAAATTGCTTTTAGTGAAGATGTTTGAATATGGCGTAAGCGAGAGTTACACAAAATGGTTTAAAAGTTATTTGTGGGGAGGCGCGAATTTCGTACTCAAGGAGTCAAGTGTCATCAATATGTCGCTATGTCTGGGGTGCCTAGGGGATCAAATCTTGTTCCCTTTTATACATAATTTTTTCCCACGATATTTTCGACTGTATAAAGTTTTCTCAGATGTTGCAGTATGCTTATGATGTAAAACAATTCCAAGAAGTTGATACCCCTGCAAATTGCTTGCAATTACAAAGTGATATTCATGCGGTCAGTGCATGGTGTTCAAATATTTGTCTTATGTTAAATTCAAGAAAAACCTACACCATAACATTTAGCCGAAAAAATATAGTGCAGACGTATTCTTGTAAGTTGAACCAGAGTGAAATAAAAGGAAATCTGGAATTCGCGATCTCGTTGTGTTATAGGATTCCACCATTCGAATGGAAGCGCATGTCAATGCTGTAGTTGCTTCATCGTCGAGGATGCTTGGCCTGGTGTCCAGACTTACACGGGACTTTTAAAACCCGCGCACTGCAATAGAATTGTATAACTGTTGCGTCCGCTTGATATGGGAATTTGCATCAACCGCGTGAAAATCATTGACTTTGTCTAGACTAGAGCGCATTGAAGAAGTTCAGAGACGCGTTATCCGTTTAATTTACGACTGACACATCGGTAAAAAAATACTATGATTATTACTGGCTACTTTGTAAATTGCAAATGACCACCCTTGCTGAGAGAAGAGATGTTCGAGATTTGTTATTTTTGCATAAATTATTGAACGACGGAGTAGCTTGCCCAGTTTGCTAACCCATATAAGCATTCACGTACCATCTCGCTCCTTGAGATATACTGAACTATTTTGTGTTCTCAGAAATTCTAACCTCTCGCCTCTCACAAGAATGATGCCCTTGTATAACAATCTTGAGTCGCCTGCAAAATATGCCTTTATGAACTTTAGCGATTTAAGAAACGCAGTGGTAGGGAAAGTGACATAGGGCATCTGCTTGTCAATGTTGTCATTGTACTTCTATTACTGCAGTGTTCGCATTATTTGCTTCGTTGTGAATGTATTATGGTGTACCACTGGTAAGGCGCTTAGCTGTGGGTGGGCATCCTCAACTCAAGAATAAATACATGAATAAATACTTTACGTACTCCGAAATGCATCGATCAGTAAACTTTGTCCGTTGCTTCCTACAGAACAATTAGCTTAACAGGTTATAAAAAGAATATAGAAAGTTTTAGCCAAACGATTAGAGAGTTGCAACTCACGCGAACGGCACGAGGAGCCGAACTATTGATAATAACGCTCATTTACGACAAGCATTTTGATATGTTGTGACGCTTTCAAGAGCAGAGTCGCAACGTTGTGACTCGGCCTAGAGAACGTTTTCGCGCGTCTGTCAAATCAGGAGGCCTTTGGTATGTTGGAACATATGAGTGTTCGTTCAGATATATTTAATCGTCATTAGAGATCAAAAGAGTAAGTGAAACCGTTGAAGATAGTTCCTCTTTGGGACTTTTTGTCATTTCCTTGTAACTTTTTTTCGAGACTGATCAGAAAATATAATTTTTTTCAGTCCTCTAACTACAATCTAACGAGGCGAAAGTAATTTCATAGAGAGATCATTTTTTCTCGGATGGAAAGAGCTTTGACCGGCATAAACTGAACGTAAAGGTTTATTCGATAAACTTGCGACCAAAATAACCAACCAACCAACAAGGTTAGATGAAGATAAGAGCTTCGCGGGAGTCGAGAGTGGGCCGAAACCTAGTGTCAGGCGCCTCGCGAAAGAGTGCGCCGTCGTTACGAAAGTCGATTGACACGGCCACGGTAAGTTATCATTTTTTTTTACTGTGTTTGGTATTTGAAATATTGTACCTAGAATGGTTGGGGTTGATCTAGGGCAATACTGAGTAGGCAAGTTCATTGTGGACTCTTTATATTTTACACTCGCCATAAGAGTAAACGAGCATATTCAAGATGTACGGAAAAGCGTTCCTTTTTAAACATGCACGAGGCCTCGCCCCTTTAGAAGTGCGTCGCCATGATGGAACCTTCAATAAATTGACTCAAAGTCAAACCAAATAAGAGCTATCAGTAAACTGCGTAGTTGTCTAAACCATAAATAGTCCTCCGTCATATTGAGTATAGAACGCAGTCACACGCACGGTGTGCAGCAGCTCGGGTCGCAGCTGGCGGCGCCCTGGCGATCCTGTTTGCCTGGAAGCACCTCGCAGTTCAGGCCTTCGAGGTGAAAGAGACCCTGTGCTGCCCGAGGTAGCACTTCAAGAGCTTCTCGCTGAGGCCGCTGCGTATGTATCGGTGTCTATACTCATACTATTTCTCAAAGATCAAAACAATTGTTACATCCGGTGGAGGTTGTACCGTCTAGCGTCGGCAGGTTTTTCGGTTTGCATCCGCTGGCAAACTAGCTGAAGCGCCTCCTCTGCTCGCAGACGGATCACATGAGCGGTTCCCCTCCCGTCAACTGGCTCATGGGGCCGCATAAGGGCTGGGCAGTATCGCGAGAGTATCTTATACCCCTGTCAGACGGGCACCTCAAATGGCATTTGCCCTCAAATGACATTCAGTATAAATGTCATTTAGGCAGTGTCACACAGCAACTCAAATGACATTTGACTTAAATGACATTCGAGCTCAACTGAGTTCTCCCAAACTCATTTACGGCTCGTAAATGTGTAGTCTCGTCAACAGCGGTCAGCGCAAGTTCAGCGAATTGAAATAAAATATTGTAAATAATGTAAATACAATTGAAAACAATGCTCATAGCAATCGCGCCATCGCGCTACGATCATTGTCGTCAGCAGGCTCTATCGCTACAGGGTCACGGTCTTCGCTTGAATCAATCGCAGACGTAAACGACAACAGGGTATACGAATCCGGCGAAGAACGAAAGAGCGCGAGGAACAACGGCGAGCAAGAAGCACGGATTTCCGAAAGCAGACGAGCCAAGCGGCGGAACGGCTACGGCTACGGATTACTTGGGATTGGTGACGTCGTGTCATAGTTGCCGCCAAAACACCTTGTCTCCGTCAGAATGTGTACTTAGTTTTCATCACCGTGTTTGAACTCTATGTTCTAAGAATTCATTACATTTTATTTACTTAGTAAACAATAAAATTAACACTAGTTCACCGGGTTAACAACAGACCGCTATCGTGATAGACGTCACCTAAATGACATTTGAGCTGCCCGTCTGACACGACATGACTTATGGTAAATTCCACTCGTAGATCCGGAGCGCTTTCTAAAATTCGCGAGGGAGGCAAAATTCCGTTCCGTGGGACACACTCCGAATCGACGAGCGGAAGATGAACTCGCCTTTTTGGAGCGACCCCTCCCCCGCTCCCACTGCACTCCCCTCGGCCGTTCAAGATGGCCGCTGCTCGAACTTGACGAGCCCCCAACGCTTAGCCGACTGATCTTTCCGACGACTAGTGACAACTGTCATTGCTTAGCTGCAGAAATACCACACGACACAGGACGGGCGAAAATATCCACTCCACGGAGCCCATGTCACAAATAACGAGGAAGACGTCCGCATTCGGCACCGTCACATACCTTTCGGCCGCCTCGAAGCGGCGGGGCACGCACAGCGATTGCCATCGGTGGAGTTCAAATTGCTGATACGACTTTAATAAACACAGAGGTTACAAACCATCACTGGCACAGTCGTTGCCTAATCTGTTCTTGCTTTATTGCGCGAGAAAACGTCGGCGGCATGCAGCGTAAAAAAGTAAACAATCAGTAGCGGCAAAATGAACAGGCCTAACCTTGCGTCGGCCTCCTTCCGATTTTCTGCCGTTCTTTTTCTCGTCCTTCCTCTCACGATCACAGATGTCAGCGCTTCCGATTTGTCACGCTCCTGTCCCGGCTTTCAACGCGAGGTAGAAGCGTCCGAGCCGTCACAATCCCGCGAAAACAACCGATGCATCCAAGAAGACCCATCTCGACCGACTCGGCACCGTCCCCACCGTCCCCCATCCCTTCGTCGACGGCGCGGAAGCGCGGCCGGTCGCCGGCAACGCCGCGTTGCGCATGCGCCACCGTCCTGGGAGGGGAAATGACGTAGCGCGCTCTGTGGCGCTCTGTCAAGTTCCGGGTAGATCTCTCGAATCCCGCAGATCAAGTTTGGCGGAGTTGGAGGCGCTCCACGGGGCGGTAGCTGCCAGAGATCTACGAGCGGAAGATGTCCAAGTCGAGCCAGATCTGCGAGCGGAATATGCGCGCTCAAAATGGAGCGCTTTTGGAGCGCTCGAGATCTGCGAGCGGAATTCACCATTAAATGTCATTTGAAAATCCTAAAGGTCTTCAGCGTAAATGACATTCAAGGTGCCCGTCTGACAGGGGTATTAGAGATACTTTCGAGTATCTGTATCTGTATCGAGACACATTAAAAAAGTGCATTTGTATTACAGTACTCACATACATTTTTAAGGTAGCGCTCGTATCGCGATGCTTCACCAGACATACGAATAGCGTATTATGTTTTTTACGATAAATTTGAAAAGAAAATGCATGGCAAATTGCTAGGCAATTCTGTTGGATACGTGAAATGTTCTAGCATCACAAACGTTTCGAGATTGGGGCACCTGGTGATTGCACGTATTAGCAGTCGGTGTCACGTGACGGCAATTGTCCCGCTAAGTCTGGCGGGGAGCCTGAATTTATGTGTAGGTCATTTGAGATGACGTCAAGTGACATAATGTTCCCCGCTAAATATAAAGGGAAACTCAATTTATCCGCAGGTCACGTGACCTCATTTTTTTCGCTGAATCTAGCGGGAAAACTTAATGTTTGTATAGGTTACATTACATGAAAACACGTGACGTCATTTTCTTCGCTAATTTTACAAGAAAATTTGAGTTGGTGTTGAAGGTCACGTGACGTCTATTTTTCTGCTAATGGTAGCGGGGAAACTTAACCCGTCTTCAGAAATCCGGAATAACAAGCCACGTGACACAAAGTCATGTGACATTATTTTTTCAAGCTAAATTTAGTTAGGATATTAAACTGGCGTTGAAATCACATGACGTACATTTTTCCTCTAAATATTGCAGGGAGAATTAATTTTTGTGGAGTTCACGTGAAATCAGGTCATGTGATGTGAATTTTTTTTGCTGAATTTAGGGAAAAACTGAATGTATGTAGGAGACGTGACTTTAATATTCTTGCTAAATG
This sequence comes from Ixodes ricinus, assembly GCA_037355805.1. Taxonomy (NCBI): domain Eukaryota; kingdom Metazoa; phylum Arthropoda; class Arachnida; order Ixodida; family Ixodidae; genus Ixodes; species Ixodes ricinus. The sequence goes on from JAZHYW010018088.1 coordinate 44,012, forward strand.
TAGCGGGGAAATATATTTCTGTGTTGGTTTCCTGGCACAAGAACGTGACATCAGGTTTCCCTCTAACTTTAGCGAAGAACGTGAATTCCTGACGTTTTTATTCCGCTAAACCTTGCCGGGATTCTGAGTTTGTGCTTAAGTCAGGTGACGTCACGTTACATGAAGTCATTTTCCCCGCTAAATTTAGCGGGAAAACTGAATTTATGTTTGGGTTAGGGGACGTCAATTGTTTCGCTATATCTAGTGGGAAAACAAGATTTGTGTAGAGGTCACGTGACAGGAAGTCGTGACGTCACTTTTCCCGCTAAATTTTGCGAGGAGACTGTATTGCGGTTGAGGTCACGCGACTTCAATTGTTCCGCTAAATCTAGCGTGGGAGCGTAATCGGGCTTCAAGAAATATGGAACTAACCAGAACGCCTTTTTTGACGTTAAAAAAAAGGTTTGGCGCACGTTGCTTTTGAACAAATAATATGAACGAGCCCAAAATCGTAATTAATGATATTCCCAAACAGTAAACCAGAAACTCTGGTTTAATGAAGGTTACTTTCACGAATAACAAAATTAGCCCCTCTCACAAAGCCCTCCTCTCTTTCCAGTTTAGCAGAGCGAACGCTGTAAAGGGGTTGAGTGGAGAAAAGGTACCGTTCTGTTGCCGAATCTTGTCAAACTATGAGCGGTGGAGAAGCATATATCTCGGCAGTTTGAGATGCGCCTTCGAGGCACAAAGGGTTCATTTTAGAAAGATGCCTTTTACCAATCACGCAATCAGTCTTACCGATCAGTAACTATGAGTTTCACCAGTGGCGCCGTTTTTTAGCAGCATTAATGATAAATAGTGTTCGGGGTAATGGGAGGTGGTAAAATGACAGAAAAAGAGGAGTTCAGAAAAATTACCTTTTGAATTCTCCATGATCTACATGCCACCCACCTTGCACAACTCGGAAGCAAATTAATTTCTAGAAGTGTGTGTATATATATTCCGCAATACTTATCGCCGTTTTCGACAAAGTATATCAGAGATATCCCGCTGCATAGAGGACAAACGTATCTGAGTAATTGTAATTTGGGCCTTAACTTGCGTGTATGTCAGTATTTTTATTCTCGAATACTTTGTTGAGTGTCTCTGCTTAGCCCTGGACAGCAGTGAGTCGAGCATCGTCTTGACCTTTCTACCATGCACCAGGTGAATGTTGTCTCCCCATGGTTTCTTGAAGTCCCATTTTACACGGAAACGTGGCTCACGGCCACACTTTGTTCCAGGTCTTGCGATCCACGTCTACGATTATGAATATAATGTCGGCGAGGGTCTTGTCGAGCCTGTCCGTGTGCAGATTGCTCTGTGGATGGTACATAGTGTTTCGTCGATCACTGGTATGTCTTAGAGTGCCTTGATGTGCGCTTTGCATAGAGCGATGCCAACTGCCTGTTTCCCTTTCCCACACCCTCTTCCAACACCATTTTGTTCCTCTCATTGTTTCCGCGTGCGCCGGAAAGTGGCCTTTGTGTCCATCGGCCCTCCCATCCGAGGGGGAAAATGCTAATCCTCCCTCCGTAGGTTCCACAACGCTGCTCCTAACTTGTAACATAAGGTGCTTGTTTCCGGGAGGCTTATAAACCCCACTGGATTATCGCCGAGAACCAAAATGGCTTGGTTCGTCGGCGAGCGGTATTACAAAGGGTGGCATCACCCTAGCAAAGCGCACATGAAGGCTCCCTAGTTTGTCTGAGCCGGAGATCCTCCCAAGCTAACTGAGCCGGAAATGCTGCTTCTTGGCACGTAATCGAGATATCAGGGGTGCCGATACGCAGACCGAGAGACTGGAATGAAAGACTTTGCGGCTTCCAGGGCTGTCCCGAATTGAAGAGATTTAGTCTCAGCGTACCGGTGACGTAATCCGTCGCGACGACAATCCACCGAGTTTCCAGCGTCTACTTGGGGAATGGCCCGAGTAGATCTATTTCGATCTTCTGGAACGGGGAAGTTGGCAGTGCGATCAGTTGAAAGAGTTCGGCGGGCTTCATTGGCGGTTTCTTGTGTCATTGGCATTTGTGACATGACTTCGTGTACTGGTGGGCAGCCTTCGCAAGCATGGAGCAGTAGTACTTATCGCGGATTCGTCCCAGTGTTAAGCTGTAGCTAATATGTCCTGCCGTCGGGTCGTCAAGGCTGTCTTCGAAGATATTGACAAAGGCCGATGTTGATTACCAGGAGCCACGTCGAAGAGCTGTCCCCGAAGTTTCCTTTCTAAAGCACGCCTTGTTGGACGGCAACGTTTGCCAGGACATGTGAAGAAAGGAGGGGAACTTTACGTGCTCCTCTTTTCAGATGTTTGTTCAGCGCGTGCAGCTGATGGTGCTCGCGTTGGACTGCTGCCATATCGCCGACTTTGGCAGCGCCTCGAAAAAGTCTCTACGTCCTCTACGTCATTGTCGCCGATGCCGGCGAGATCTGACTGGATGGGGTGGGGGAGTTTTTTGGTGGACAATTCGTGTGTCCGTGCTCAAAGCCGGACAAAGCCGGACTTTTACACCACGGCATAAATAATTGTTGCAATTGTGGGCTGCATCAAGAAAGGCGTCCTAACGGATACTTTAGGTTCTCATGCCAGCAGAGTGAGTTGTGATATTTGATCAATCTGAAAGGGCTTCCTTAAAAAAAGTGACGAAACCTGGTTATCGCACAGACGATTGCGAGACATTCCTTATTCGTCGTGAAGTGATTATTATCTGTATTGAAGATCATGCGACTTGCGTGGGCGATCACTCGTTTTGTGACTTCTTGTATTTTTACCAGTACCGCGGGGGTGGGGAGGGGGATCAGTAGTCAAGTGGGCTAACGCACGCCAGCTCCGAGCACGTGGAACGATAGCTCGCGCTGCAGAGCCGACGAATGCTGGCCTCAATTCAAACCCCTTCCCGCTTTGATGTGTATGAGCGTCGTACCGGTGTGTGGTCGTGTATCACTACTGTATGGTGCACGTTAAAAAACCCCAGGCTAGCGGTTGTACAGCACTGCATAAATTTCCCATATACAGGTGGAAGGCAAGTCGTCCCTTGAGGCTGTACACACATACACACACACACACACACACGCACACGCACACGCACGCACGCACGCACGCACGCACGCACGCGCGCGCGCACGCACGCACGCACGCACGCGCGCACACACACACACACACACACACACACACACACACACACACACACACACACACATCAATTTTACCAGTACCACGCCAATTCCCGTAATACTGGCTTCCTTGTAAATTTCGGTGTCCGCATGGTGGTGAAAATGGCCGAGGAACGGAGTGTGTAGAATCTGTTTAGGCTCATCGAAGGCGCGCTATTACTCACCTTCCCAGTATAACTTTAAGTTTCCTTGGTGATGTCCGTGAGTGGCGAAGATACCTTCGCAAAATTTCAAAATAAAGGCCTCTTTTTGGTGCACCGTCCGTGAAATCTCCTGACAACCTTACCTATCGCGGCGAGAAACAGTCGGAGACTGGGCGGGTTGATGACTCACAACAAACTCTCGGGTGCCGTACAAAGTACAAAAAATCACCTTGAACTAGTACAGCGAGTCAGGCTTTATGAAGGCTGTCCTTACATGGTATGGCCCTTAGACTTCTATCTGCCAGTAGTCACTCCTCAGGTATATGGATGAAACGTAATGTGCTTTGCGTAGTTTTGTCTCGCGTATTATTGATTCCTAGAACTTAATAGACGTATATTTTCTTCAAGCAATTCATCCTTAAATAGTCCACGCAGAATCTCCGTGTTAGGTTCTTCTTTGATAGTGGGACGAAGAGGACCAAGAAATGTTCGATGGTTGGATGATGTCACCCTTGAGCATTTCTTGACCATGTTAACGGGACACCTACCATTTTCTGACAAAGAAACAATACTTAGACTGGTGGACAGTAAAGCATGTTGATGCCCAACACTGCGACGCTTAGAAATCGTCATTTGTCGCACCCTTGATGGTGTGGCGAAACGTGCGCTTTACCCGGCGAGAATATGAGTTAGATGTCATCGTTCAGGGGCTGGTAGGATCGGGTCGATGGCAAGCTTCGAAGGCGGTGTATTCTTGTGCTGCTATAAATAATAGTCTTCTGAGGTGGAGGTGATCATTGCTGAGTGTGAAAATTAATCGACATAGCCGACGTATTTGGCCTTCGTCAAGTGTTGTGACTCTTTTCGGAAGTTCGTCGCTAGAGACAAAGGAACCCCACCCTTGAGTTTCAATACGTCCCCATGCTATGCCTATATCTGTTCCCAGGAGCAGTTGCAAGCTTCTTCCAACATAGCTTTACCGCACAAAACGGTTTCAATCCCGACCAGCAAAAAGTTGCTCGAAAGTGCCGCCAAGTTTACATATACGAGTAGGACTCGCACCGCGGCTAACGTCGCACCGCGATTCTACTTATCTATATAGAGGTTTCCCCACCGTCATCGTGTTCGATTTGAGGTCAAAGACGGCACCGCACTCACTCTGAAAGTCCATTCAAAGTATGGTGTCTTTTGAACAGTCCTTGAGCACGACGGAATTCAACGGCGAGGTTCTCCCGTTGATGTCTACGCGTGCAGTGAACCTTCACACTGGTGTCACGAATTGTCCGCTTCAGTTGGTATTTGTCGGTAATCTCACGGCGTCATCAATTTACGAACGCGGCGAGTAAACCTCTTATTCTAAACGAAATAGTCTGCTCCACCGTCGATGGTTCTCTTCATGTCGGTCGATGGTAACACCGAGGTTATACGACAAAGCCGCAGGAGCGTCGTTCCGATGCTGAACGTTTCTGGTGTGGGAACGATTCGACATTTTTTAAAGAATGTTCGCTTTGGCCGTCTCTGGCGATTTCACAGCGAGGAATTTCCGCACAAAGGTTTTCCGACGGGAAAAAGGGAAAAGGCTATCTGGACGGGGCCTACGTAGAGGAGAAGCCGGGGGTGTTGGGGATGGTGAGCGAGATCTTTAGGGCGACAGTGGCATCGAGGGCGGCGAGTGAAGATGGTGCTCTTAAGTGGCGTTTGGGCGATGTCCGTAGCTTGGGCTTTTGACGTTGAGGTGGAAGCCGCGCAGCCCGTGCGGTCGGTAGGGACATCGGCGATATATGCGGTCGGCTTTCCCGCAGCGGTTGCACAACAGGCGTGAGTTGGCGGTCCTCCACACGTCGGTCTTCGCTGGTGCAGGATGTTCCGGGCGGACGTACAAGACGCGTTTCTCGTGATGTTGAGCGTACTGCGATGCTAGAGGCTGTTGACGTGGGGGCGCCATATTTGGGAGAGTAGGTGGCGGTGATCGGAGGGAGATTACAGTGTAGTTCAACGCTGTTTTCTCGGGTGCTGCCAAATCGACGGGAACCTGCGGCTGGAAGGCTCAAAATACTTTTTTCAAACGACCGCGACGATTGAGAGCGAGACCTTGCGTTCGGCAGTAAGAGCAGCTTCCCAAGCAGCACGAAATTTGGCCAAGCATTGGCCAATTACTGGCGATGGTCTTTTGGCCACTGGCCAAAGAGTGGCCATTCATCGGCTAATGGTTGCCCGATGGCTGATGGCCAGTGACCATTGGCCAATAGCCAGAGAAAAGCATGTCATTGGTCTACAGCTGGCCACTGTCTGGCCAGTAACAAAAGGACCACTGCCAGCCATCGGCTAGTAATTGACAAAATCTCTGCTGCTTGAGTTCTTGAGCTCCTCGCGGACGACGTGCGGATAGTCTCGGAGATGTCGGGATACTTGTGCCAATGTCGCAGATGGATGGCGTTGGACCAGCGACGACGGTAATTTACTGGTGGCGACTGACAATAACAATGAAGGCGCGTTTTAAGTTCATTCGACGCCACCGCCACGAAAGCCTGGATGATCGCAGCTCGATTGCGCACAACGTCTACAAATATGTTTTGCTCTACACTGTGCATGAAAACCGTGGGCTTTTATTCTCTCGGTACCTTAGAGCCAGCACGTGCATACAGGCGTATGACTTCTTTGACGTAGCTCATGATGCTCTCTTTGGGGCTTTGCGCCCTCGTGTGAAAAAGGTCCTTGGCTCTCTTTCGTCGGTGCTGACAAGCGAACATCCGTTGAAGTTCTATTTTAAGCTCATTCAATTGCGAAAACGAGGTTTTTTGATTCTTGAACCGGTATCGCGCCGTGTCGTGGAAGACGAAATAGACGTTTTAAATGATTTAATCCGGCGTGTAGTCATTGCGTCCGGCCACTCGCTCGTACAGGTAAATCAAGTCATCGATGTCTTTGTAGTCGCAGCTGTGGAAGGAAATCGGCGTGCGGCGTGCAACGGAAACGACGAAGGGATTAGAATGACCTACTTTAGACCTCCACAGAAATGTCGCGGTTGGAGACAGTTTAGAGGAGCGGAAGCAGAAAATAAAATCGTTTATTCGGCGAAGATGTGAACAAAACAAACGAACAACGAAAATTAGTAGATGAAGATAAAAAGTGTCGCAGACGTCAGAGTAGGCGGGAACTTAAAGTCGAGCGCTTGCGAAAAATTGCATCGCCGTCGGCAGAGTAACTTGGCACGACAACTTTTAGCAATACTACACTTGGGATCTCGAATATTTGACATTGAATAATCAGGAGCGGTTTTTCTTATCCTACGATGAACTAACGGCCAAAACCACGAGCCGGCAGGTCCAATCACGTTACATGCTAAATTGTGACATGCTTAGCATTAATTAGGGGAGGACGATTAATGCTCCGAATCAAAAAGCGCTGCATAATTTCTAGAGCTTCGAAACTGCAAAGAGTGTATGTAGCGACTTTATTTGCGATGTAAAATTGAGGAGTCACTGAGTTCTATTCAGTTTGAACCACTGTCCGCCCATACCCATTAGTGATCCTACACGCATGCACTGACACGTGCATCGAAGAAAAATACCACGCAATTTGTAAGTGGCTTCTGATTGGATCTTGTGGCCCATAGCTTTAACCTTTACTCCACCTTAGTTTGAGACGAAGTATAGGCAAAGGCACTCTATCCTCCTTCTCTTTACAGCTCATGGTAAAAGTAAACACGAATCTTCTTCTACCGGGTGTCCCAAGTAGCGGCAAGGTTCTTTTAATAGACCGCAAAATTCGGTTTCGTAACCTATCGCGCAACTATTTTCTGTGGCGTTGTTCAGAGGGGGTGCATTTTTTGTATAAATTTTGGAAAGAGCAAACTTGCCCGAGGGAGTTTGCTCACGGCTGCTTAAGCTACTGCCGATGAATTTAATAATTACGTCCAGTCAGATTTTTTAACAAAAAAAAGAACACCAATCATTTTACAGAGCCGAAGACTTCGCTTTATCAACGACGAAGCTTAATGTATCTGGAGAAGCATGTTTAATGTATTACTTAACCTTGATGTTAAAAAGGGGCGTGGTTCGGATGGTATTCCCAACGCTTTTTGCCTCGCTATACTGATGGGTCTCGCACTATTTGTGTGTCGTCTTTAATGCATCATTATACAAATGCAAGTTCCCCTTTGATTGGAGAAATACTCGCGACTTTTTCATTTTTAATGGAAAATACCGTTTGAGCGTGTCGAACTATTGTGCAATATCTCTGACGTCGACATGTTGCAAATTGTTAGTGCACGTGGTCAGTCGGCCTCTCACACAGTTCTTAGAAGAAAACAAGTTGCTACCAGGCGTTCAACATGGATTTTGGCGCGGAGCATCAACTGTAATGAAGCTGATTACTACGTGTCAAGACTTTACGTTTGCGATCAATAACATAAATTTGTTGACAGAGTGTTCTTAGAATTTGCCAAAGCGTTTGACAAAGTACCGCACAATAAACTCTTGCAAAAGCTTTACGGGATTGTAATTAACAGTAAGCGTATCTATTTTTTAGATCTTACCTAGATACTCGTGTTCAGTATGTACCCCTTCATAACCAATTCTTTGCACTCTTCCATTCAAATCGGGGGTGCCCCAAGGATCAGTTTTCGCGCCTTTTTTTATTCTCGCTGTGTCAACAACATTGTAAGCGATCTTGACCCTAAAATTCGAGTGAAGTTTTCGCTGATGACTGCCTTTCATACACCCTAATAAAATCACTAATTGGCACAACTAACCTGAAAGCCAATCTAGGAAATATTTTAAGCTCCTGTGTGAACGCGGTATGGTTCTAAAGGGTGATAAGTGTTGCGTCTCACGAGTACTTAACAGAACTAGTCTTGAAACACTCATACGTAATTGGAGAAGTAATTAAAGAACTATCGGCAGTTGAATACTTAGCTGCTACAATTACAGAAGGCTTGAGTTGGACCGAGCACATCGATAATGTTTGCTTACTCCGACCTAAGTTCTTTGGGGCCCACATGTAGGTGAAGCTTGTAGCCTACAAAAATTTGGTCAGACCTTGTCTCGATTGTGCTCCATGTTTATGGAACCCCCACACTAGAAAAAAAAATCTGAACTTGAAAGAGTACAGATGTCTGCATTTTGATTTATTTGCAACCGGTATAAAACGACGGACAGCTTGAATGAAATCATCAGTTTTCTTAAATTGAAACGCTTCAAACAAGGTGCCTAAAAATTTGTTAAGAGGTTTCTGCCTCATATGTAAAGAATTTATTGACCTAAAGAGGTGTCCATACGTAACCCGAGTACCGCGTGGAAATACTCGTTTTACCAACGGCCAAATGATACCGGAGTTTTTTTAGCACAATCATGCGTTTAGGTTTTAGTTCTTTCCCAACGCAATAAACGCATGCAACCAGCTACCAAACAAAAACATAGTATAAAGTGACAATTTCGGAACATTTATTTAAAGTTTGAAAATTGTAATGTTTTTTTTTTTGTTGCTGTTTTTCTTCCAGTTTACTTTATCGTTACGTCTTGCAGGTGTAACTGATGTGTTCTGGGTAATATATATTACGTTTATATCTGCGGTGCTCACTGCTGCTTAAAGGCTAATATGATTCTGCACTATTTATAACTAAAAAAAATATTAAGTTGCCCCACAAAGCGTTCACTTATGCACTGATAATATTCAGAGGGCAGGAGCAGTGCCATGTATTGGTGGTTAAAAAGAAAGTTTAACCTACCACGAAAATTGGCCAGGTACCCTCGAAAGCACGGCCTAGCACCCCCCCCCCCCCTTCCCCTTCCAACCCCCTCAAATATAAAACTAGCCATTAATCTAAGGTTATAAAACAAAACCTAAACTAACCGCGATCTGGCTAGCAACCTATATGAAATTTTCCGTAGTATTTACTAAGAAAACAGCCAGCTTTCGTGGTATGAGACGCAATTCATCTTTATATATTTGCCTGCTTCGTTGGATGCATTTGCTCTTGTGAAGTTTAAAAAAAACGCCTGAAACATACAATCGATTAAAAAAACGGTTAGTTTCGAATTTGTATTGCACGCTTCCAACGTACATAGCCCATTCTAAGCAAGGCCACTGGGCTCCGTCAAGTGACTGTTCGTGCGACAAGCCCGTGCACTTTCAAGCTTGACAAGACTATGTTCACGTACAAGCTGCACCTCCTTAAACTTATGGGAGACAAGTTTTGGCGCCATGATTGAAATTGTCTATATTAGTCTACAGCGTTCCTTGCCTATGCTCTTAATTTGACGGGGCATTTACATGAGCGCCTACTAAAGCAGTGCACGTGCACTATTGCTCCCGTCGAGAATACAGTTTAAGAATAGCCCCGTCACATTCGGCAAGGGCCGTAAGCGTCTTTGCCAAACCATGTAATGTTAGCTGCAGTATCTACGCGATATGAATGTAAAAGAAGAATCGTAACCTCCGATTATGCACTAGCCACCATCTGTTCTCTTGTGATACCAAAATTTCAAAAAATAAAAAAAAGATTGTGTTGGTTGCGGCCTGAGTGTCCCGCAAACATTTCTTTCAGCTTTGCCATATATTTTGCTTTCGTTGACAGCCTCCGTGAGCAAGTATGTTTCATAATACGTGATAACGAAGCGAAAGCTACATGTAAAATCATGTTCTTTAGTCAAGGACGCACTGCACGAGCGCGCGCGTGCTTAACACGGGCTCTGAAAGCTGGGAGCTCGCACTTGGACACGAGTCTACGTTGGCACTTATAATTAAACACTATATATATAAAACTATGGCTGGGAAGCATAATGAGGATTATTTAAAAAACGACCCACAAATATAAAATTTAGCTCGCCCAGAACGGTCGTTAACATTTGAGAGCTACGGGCCTAGAATTGTCCCCAAAACTGGCGTACTCCAAGTAGCTGGGTGCGTAGAAATGTTCATCCACAGTGCGACGGTTCAAGCTGCTTGGTGTACGCAAAGCGTTGGGAACCCGGTATACTCCGTTCAAACTTAAGCTGAAAGTAGAAGATCCTTCATCAGCGCTAGCTCGCTCTCTTCCACGGTGATTTCATTGTGCGTGCGTGCGCGTTCACAGTTGTGTTATGAAGGACAGAACTCTCGCTCTAATGGCGGAGCTTCTAGTCTCAGCTTTAGTGTGAACGGAGCATAACACAAACCAGCCTAATGGGCCTTTTGGCAAATATGTGCTGCCACCTATGGGGCGATGGGCCGAACCTGAGGCGCACTGGGTTGGAGAGTATTTGTAGAGAAAGCAACGTGCACGTTGGGCTTCTTGTGTGCTACCGGTTCGTTTTCTTTTTGGTTCTTCGAGGGGTCGGACTTGTCAACTCTCCTGACTGCACGAATCCAGGCTGCCCGCTTAACGGGATGAAGCTTACCACACGGAAAGCGAAAAAGCTAGTTCCACAACCCGGGCGATAATAGTTCCGACAGCCGAAGGCTACACAGTTCACCGGCATGATTGCGGTGCACGTCGTAATCTAGAACGGGCGTCGTCAGTACGATGACTCGTGTTCACCTTGTTCGCAACATCAAAACTTGAGTCTCGACTCTCGAGGGTCTTATTTTCTTCTTCTTCCGAGGCGCCCAAAGGCGAGAAATGCAAGATGGCGGATTGTTTGGAACTAAATACTCTCGAACCCAGGCGCATCAAATACTCCGCGCATGCTCACCGCGTATTTCTACAAAAGGTCCATTCCACAGAAACTAGTCCTCGAGTGGAGTGCAATGTTTTCAGGGGATATTGGCGGATTTGAAAAGTACCATTAGCCTGCCTTCGAACGCTTAGTAGTACAATATGATAACTTAAGCGCTCAATGGAACAGTAAATACCTTTAGTAATATGGCAAAACACGCTTACCCATTTCGGAGCTTGTTACGGAAGGCAGTGATAAACGAAAAGGCTTGAATATACCAAAATGTTTGTGGGCGAAGTCAGCCTATTGAAGCCGAGAATGACCTTGACCTAGATGGTTTGCTTCCTAGAGAATCAGAGCGCATACGGAACAAATAGAGAACGATTTGAAAATGAAGCCAGGACAGTCGTATACTAAGAGCACCATTTACCTTCAACAGAGGAGATGTAGCGCTGGAAGTAGCCGCGCGGCATAAACGACAATATATGGAATAAACAAACGCGGCACCCTTCTTTCTCTTTTCTTTTGGGAATCACGAGCAAAAAGTGCAGTACCGGTAGGGTGTACTAAATGGGGGGGGGGGGGGTTCCGTCTGTCGTACGTGAGAGCATGCGTGAGAGTGTCGCGATGTGCAAGTACACACTCAGGGGACTGTGGGGTAGAGCGCGACCACCCGACGGCTGACAAGGCCATGGTGGTTGAAGCAGATATGCTTTATTGGGCGTGAAAAATGGTGGCATTATCTGTTTGTTTGCTTTTGTCTGGACGGTTGTGAGAAGGATTGCGTTCTATTCCATCTCATACCGTCGTGAAAAAGCGTGACTTGCGCGTGCAGCAAAAGCCTATCATTAAAATGCTAATTCCGTTTGAAAAAAATCAGTTGCTTGCAAAAACTCGCTCAGTTAATTGTTTTTCGTTTTGCGGTTATGGGAGAATCACTGCTTATCTCACATTGCTTACTAGCATTACGAAAGCGAAGTTAGAGTATGATATAATATGCGAGGATTTTATTTCTACTTGCCCCTTGTCTCTTGTCTCTCCGGCACAGCTAGCAACCACACAATATTTTATCGCGTCACACACAATGCAAAACATGAAGAAATAATCACACTTGGTCACACCAACACGCCCCAAGCCAGCTTCGCTAAACGCCGCCTGTCTGGCCTCCTCGCCCCGCTGTGACAGGCAGCACCACCCCAGGCCCCTGTGGGAGAATTGGGCAATACGACGCCCAGTTCCTAAAAGGGCCGACACGGTCGGCACAACTCTCAGTTCTAGTACAACTTAGTACACCTTAGTACCGGTCAACGTTACTAGAACCCCTCAGTTGGGAAACTGCCATAGAGCCTTCTTTAAAAAAGTGGCTCCGACCCGTACTCGAGAACCGTGCTAATGGCGATCTGATGAACAGAACAGCGCACAAAGACAAGGACAGAGAAAAGGAACATGCAGGACATACAAGCGCTGACTCGCAACTGAATTTATAAATAAAAGGAAGAAGAGGAGGAGGACGTTCTGAAAGACACGCAGTGCGGTCACGCGCGACACAACACCATTTAACTACAATGTGTCGCGCGTGACACGCACTGCGTGTCTTTTAGAACGTCCTGCTCTTCTTCCTTTTATTTATAAATTCAGTTGCGAGTCAGCGCTTATGTTTCCTGCATGTTCCTTTTCTCTGTCCCTGTCTTTTTGTGCGCTGTTCTGTTCATCATGTCAACATACCAACTCGCCCAACTTACAACACTTCTGCTAATGGCGATCGCAGCGCCGCCATTCCTCCCGCAGCGTCCACTCCGGGAACTGCACGGCTGCACGTCGAGTCGGGCAAGGGCCGGTGGCGCCATCTCGCAGAGCCATCTCGCAGTAGCTATGTAAAGCAGCTTACATGCTTCAACTCGTCACTAAGGATGGCGCTGTTATCGCATTTAGCTCGGTCTTGGTCCGAGCTAAATGCGACAACAGCGGCCCAGGTTTCAAGGGTGAGTTTCCCAACTGAGAGTTTTAGAAACGTTGGTACCGGTGGTCGACGATGTGCCGTGCTCACTGAGTGTGTGAGTTACTTTTTGCGCTGCTGCGCCTTTTGGTCAGTACGAATGCTACTTATTTTTTATTTATTGCTTTATAATTATTACTTTATACGCAATACCTTATTATTTTATTTATACTTTCTGCTCCTGGCAGAACGCCCTCGAGGAGTCGCTTGGCGTACCACTCATGGCGACGTCTTCAGGGCGCTAGTTAACAGGTATTAAAAAAAATCAGGATTCTCGGACGGGATTATTCTCGTCTGATTTGGCGCGGTTTCTGCTCGGGGCTCTTATTGTAAGGTGTTCTAGAACAGGTAATGCCTAAACCGAAGGCCGCTTGCTTCCTTTCGGTGCGCACGGATGCCGCAAGGTGGCGCCTTGCGGGAGGGGCGCTGGAAACGTCTCGAGAAACTCAGCGAGCGAAAGCGCGGGACCTGCTAACACTTGTGCTAATGCCTCCCGTACACTCTATGCCTGTCGGACGGTCAAAAATGCAATGGAGGGCCGCCGTCCAAGAAGTGGCGCGCCGTCGTCGTTGTTTCAATACGAGGGTGCCACCTTCCTTGGGCAGGATAGAGAACCTAGATTAGTAGAGAGTGTGCACCTCAAACAATAAAGAACGTTTGTAATTTAATAGCTGACTCCTCTTGCCTCGATCGGTTGCAAGTATGCATGCGCATAGTTGTCACGTGGCTCGTATGTGAGCATGCGACATGCCAGTATGACCCGAATTGAGCAGTTAGAAACTTCTGGAATACAGGCTCTCAAGAGGCTAATGCCGAAACTTTGCGGGTGACGTATCGCCCGCTCGTGCCCTAGAGAGCCTGTATTACACACGTTTCTAAATGCTCGAGCAGGGTCACATGATTTATAGGTCGCCTTTTCCATACGAGTTGGGAGGAGGTGACGAAAATGTTGATCGTCTGCTAACATCTCTGTCTCTCCTTTGAAGCAGAAGAAAATAGATGCGAAAGCGCAGAGCACGCCTAATTGCGACCGAGCCCCAAAGGAGGCGTCCATCATTAGGTTACAAACACATTCTCATGGTTTCACGTGAACCCTCTCTTCAATCGGCTAAGTGGAGCCTCCAACGCAGTGAGCGCCGTCTCGTGGCGAACGCGCCTGTTATAAGAAGATGAAGAATTAGCCTGCTTCGGGGAGCGCTCCAGAAAGGCATAAAGTATTCAGGAGGCGTTGCATGTGTGTTTGGCAGCTCCTGGGCTGGTTTGCTCACCTTGCGGCCGCGGCTGCGCTGCGGCCAAGAGGAATTTTTTATGTCACGTGACCAGCTCCATGGGGACAGGAGGTACCTGAACTTCGTTTCAGCTTGGGTCCAGACGCAGCCGATGCTACAAGCGCGAGCTCCGGGCTTCCAGCGTCCCAGCCACGCACGCGCGCTCGTGCAGTACAGGCACTGTTCAGGGCCACACGCTCGTGCTTTTCTGTAGCATCGGCTGCGTCTGGACCCAAGCTGAAACGGGGGAGTAGCGTCCCTGCCTAATGGCAGAGAAGTCCGTGCCGCTTCGAGTACAAAAGTCTAATTTCGCTCGCAGAAACTGACTGCAGAGGCTTTCAACTGAAGTCCAAGTAACCGCCCCATCATACTTTAGGAGCGGCAGGTAAAGTTAGCGGCCAGGGAAGGTAAATATAAGCCAAAAATAAAGGAAAAATCACGCAAAACAAAAGCGGTGGTTGTGTATTTATACATCTGTGCCAGCGCCGGCCGGAGACAGCTTTTGTTGTAGTCAAGCGGTTTCAACGCCGGGACTTACCGTCGCGGCGTGAGAGTTCCGGGTTCAAATCTCGGCAAGAACATTTTTTTTTTTAGTGAGATTTGTTTTATCACAGGTTCAAGTTCTATACTTTGTCTGACTTGCACTCCGACTATGAATGTAGACAAGGACCTATGAGCTCTATAACATTAGCTTATTGGGTGGGGCAGTTCTTGACTCCATTTAACTTCCTGAGAGTGAGGCACATAAAAAGGACACCACACACATAGACTCTCTAACACAGCTATGGGTTTTATCGTCGTCGTCTTTGTCTTCCCCTCCAGTCTTTCAACGACTTTTTCCGCGCGACATTTCAAACTGATGTTGTGCACAAATCTGTTCCGAATCGATTGTCGGTTGATCCAAAATAAAATAAAGGCAATCATTAAATAATGTCCCGATGGTACACATTGTCCTATAACACTCCGGTGTAGAGTTTGGTAGAATCCACCGATCCAGTCACGTGGCACATTGTTCGAACACCACACATCTTATACCGCGAGGCAAAATTCACACGTCAAGGAACCTTTTTCAATATCAGAAAAAACAACCGATGCGTTGCTTATACAGTTTTTTGAATTATTAATTTGTAATGTTTCGAGAATAAGTCTTTTCTTGTCATTTCTTTCAAATTCTAACACGGTACTTTTCTTCCATTCTGGTACACATCCGCTACATTGATCTATATGCTTTGCGACCTCTGAGTTTGGAGCATTGTTTTTTACATTATTTTTATGTTCATTTAGCCTTATGTTTAAACATCTTCCAGTCTGCCCAATATAGTTGAGACCGCAAGTCATAGGAATCGAATAAACTACTCCTGATTTGCATGGGACTGTCATCTCTTTGTGGGTTATTTGGCAAGTTCCGTTTTCTCTTTTATAAAAGGTGTTAACCTTGACAACCTAATGTCATTCCTGTACACAGTTGAAACTCCAAACTTTTGGGCCATCGCTTTGATGTTATGCGATACGCCATGATAGAACGGCAACACCACTCTTCTCGAACTTCCGTCGGCAACCTTTTTAGCTTCTTTCTTTCCTTTAGATAGTGACCTCATCACCTCATTTATGATGTCATCATTAAATCCGGCATCTAACAACCGATGAAGTGTTGTTGTTGTTGCCTTTTCAATCTGGTGTATGCACGTTTTCGCAATTGCGTTTTTTAGCAACGATGTTACAATGCCGCGCTTTATGGCTTTCGGATGACAACTTTTGAATGGAAGTAGGGGCTTTTGGCTTTTTTTCTTCCCGTACCTCCAGCACATTGTATCTTCTGCAATAACCAGATCTAAAAATTGCAGCTCGTTTTTTGTCGCTCGTTCCGATGTAAAGGTCAATTCAGGACAGGAGTCGACTAGGTGTCTTTTTGTGACCTCCCATTCTTTTTCGTCTTTTGTGCAAATAAGAATATCGTCAACATAACGCGTTATATATACGTTGTCTTTTCCTTTTTGTTCCATGATCGCTGCTCCCACACAGTCTAAAACGTTTAAATAAACTTCAGACAAAATGGGAGCGATCTTGGAACCAATACATATTCCGTCCTTTTGCGTCATGAGGGTTTCTTCTTGTTTGAGCACATTGCATGTCAGGTATTTTTGGAGCAGAAATAGAAAATCCTCAATCGCAATCCCTGCTCTGGATTGAAACCCAACCAAATCTAATTCAAGCATATTCCTGAACCTGTTAAAAAGTATCGTTTTGTTAATCGAATAATATAGATCTTTTATGTCCAGCGACCCAATGTATCGTTTTGTGCCATGAAACTTTCCGATCTGCTCTAGTACTTCTTCGGAGTTTTTGATAGATAAAGATGTTTCAATACGTACATGGGCTAGACATTCTGCAAGAAAGAGGAAATTCATTTGCCAGGAACCAATCTCGTTAAGCACTACCCTTAACGGGTAGTTCACTTTGTGGTCTTTTACGGATTTTCTATTTCTGCTCCAAAAATACCTGACATGCAATGTGCTCAAACAAGATAGAAACCCTCATGACGCATAAGGACGGAATATGTATTGGTTCCAAGATCGCTCCCATTTTGTCTGAAGTTTATTTAAACGTTTTAGACTGTGTGTGGAGCAGCGATCATGGAACAAAAGGAAAAGACAACGTATATATAACGCGTTATGTTGACGATATTCTTATTTGCACAAAAGACGAAAAAGAATGGGAGGTCACAAAAGACACCTAGTCGACTCCTGTCCTGAATTGACCTTTACATCGGAACGAGCGACAAAAGACGAGCTGCAATTTTTAGATCTGGTTATTGCAGAAGATACAATGTGCTGGAGGTACTGGAAGAAAAAAGCCAAAAGCCCCTACTTCCATTCAAAAGTTGTCATCCGAAAGCCATAAAGCGCGGCATTGTAACATCGTTGCTAAAAAACGCAATTGCGAAAACGTGCATACACCAGATTGAAAAGGCAACAACAACAACACTTCATCGGTTGTTAGATGCCGGATTTAATGATGACATCATAAATGAGGTGATGAGGTCACTATCTAAAGGAAAGAAAGAAGCTAAAAAGGTTGCCGACGGAAGTTCGAGAAGAGTGGTGTTGCCGTTCTATCATGGCGTATCGCATAACATCAAAGCGATGGCCCAAAAGTTTGGAGTTTCAACTGTGTACAGGAATGACATTAGGTTGTCAAGGTTAACACCTTTTATAAAAGAGAAAAACGGAACTTGCCAAATAACCCACAAAGAGATGACAGTCCCATGCAAATCAGGAGTAGTTTATTCGATTCCTATGACTTGCGGTCTCAACTATATTGGGCAGACTGGAAGATGTTTAAACATAAGGCTAAATGAACATAAAAATAATGTAAAAAACAATGCTCCAAACTCAGAGGTCGCAAAGCATATAGATCAATGTAGCGGATGTGTACCAGAATGGAAGAAAAGTACCGTGTTAGAATTTGAAAGAAATGACAAGAAAAGACTTATTCTCGAAACATTACAAATTAATAATTCAAAAAACTGTATAAGCAACGCATCGGTTGTTTTTTCTGATATTGAAAAAAGGTTCCTTGACGTGTGAATTTTGCCTCGCGGTATAAGATGTGTGGTGTTCGAACAATGTGCCACGTGACTGGATCGGTGGATTCTACCAAACTCTACACCGGAGTGTTATAGGACAATGTGTACCATCGGGACATTATTTAATGATTGCCTTTATTTTATTTTGGATCAACCGACAATCGATTCGGAACAGATTTGTGCACAACATCAGTTTGAAATGTCGCGCGGAAAAAGTCGTTGAAAGACTGGAGGGGAAGACAAAGACGACGACGATAAAACCCATAGCTGTGTTAGAGAGTCTATGTGTGTGGTGTCCTTTTTATGTGCCTCACTCTCAGGAAGTTAAATGGCGTTATACCCGCACCAGCTGGCTGCCACCATCTATACCGTCTCGTATGTTGCTCCAGAGGCAGGCATTGTCCCTGTCCCGTCGTCGTTCCTGTCTTCCGAAGATCCAGCACATCTCAAGCTGTATGCACTGCTAACGCTTTGCAAGCTGGGCCAACGACTAGCAAGTTCTCAGGCACACTTGTCTCTCGTCGGGCTGTCGCTCCGAAAAAGATACACCGAGACGTTAGACCTGGGCATGTTTATAGAACAAAGCGCCACTTGGTCCCGAAAGAAGAAGGTGCTCAAGATATACAGGCAGAAGCTCATGGACGACACCAACTTCATCGAAAATGCATGCCATCAGATCTGGACAAACACATCAGGATCGGAATATCGGAAAACACCAGAGTACGAAAGTTGGGTGAGCCTGAAACATCAAAACTTCAGAGGGCTGTGGAGAATTTCAAGGAACCGTTTATTGGATGGGTTGAGGAGATCTATAGAGAAAACAAAGAAACAACGGATCGAAGGGCTCTTTAACCCATCTAAGCTCATCTTGACGCAAAAACCGAAACATTGTTAGAATGCGGCCCAAAGTTCTGTGCCAATATCAAACCATCCCGGTGTGACGTCTTAGCAGATGTGCGTGCGGTTAGCTCCAGGATACCAACAGAAAGTGACAGATACGCATTTGTAGACCAAACCTTGAAACGATTAGATGGAGTTATAGACCAATCGTTCCAGTTAACGCACAGAAATTTGAAACGACTCAACCATGTCAACAGTGAAATTGAGAGTGTTGGAGGCGTTCTTTTGCAAACGGACAAATCAGGGAAGTTTGCTGTACTATCTAAGGACGAGTTCAGTTGTAGGGTAAATGAGGCGATGAAGGCACTGTTCAAACCCTGCTCAACAGATCTAAAACGAGTGAAAAAAGAAATAGTAAACCGGCTACAGGCATGTGACCTAAATAAGTTAGCTAGACAGATCAGTAGCGTTAGGCAAGATACGTGCACGAAGAAGTTTCTCGTAAAAGACCACAAAGTGAACTACCCGTTAAGGGTAGTGCTTAACGAGATTGGTTCCTGGCAAAATGTAATTTCCTCTTTCTTGCAGAAATGTCTAGCCCATGTACGTATTGAAACATCTTTATCTATCAAAAACTCCGAAGAAGTACTAGAGCAGATCGGAAAGTTTCATGGCACAAAACGATACATTGGGTCGCTGGACATAAAAGATCTATATTATTCGATTAACAAAACGATACTTTTTAACAGGTTCAGGAATATGCTTGAATTAGATTTGGTTGGGTTTCAATCCAGAGCAGGGATTGCGATTGAGGATTTTCTATTTCTGCTCCAAAAATACCTGACATGCAATGTGCTCAAACAAGAAGAAACCCTCATGACGCAAAAGGACGGAATATGTATTGGTTCCAAGATCGCTCCCATTTTGTCTGAAGTTTATTTAAACGTTTTAGACTGTGTGGGAGCAGCGATCATGGAACAAAAAGGAAAAGACAACGTATATATAACGCGTTATGTTGACGATATTCTTATTTGCACAAAAGACGAAAAAGAATGGGAGGTCACAAAAAGACACCTAGTCGACTCCTGTCCTGAATTGACCTTTACATCGGAACGAGCGACAAAAAACGAGCTGCAATTTTTAGATCTGGTTATTGCAGAAGATACAATGTGCTGGAGGTACGGGAAGAAAAAAGCCAAAAGCCCCTACTTCCATTCAAAAGTTGTCATCCGAAAGCCATAAAGCGCGGCATTGTAACATCGTTGCTAAAAAACGCAATTGCGAAAACGTGCATACACCAGATTGAAAAGGCAACAACAACAACACTTCATCGGTTGTTAGATGCCGGATTTAATGATGACATCATAAATGAGGTGATGAGGTCACTATCTAAAGGAAAGAAAGAAGCTAAAAAGGTTGCCGACGGAAGTTCGAGAAGAGTGGTGTTGCCGTTCTATCATGGCGTATCGCATAACATCAAAGCGATGGCCCAAAAGTTTGGAGTTTCAACTGTGTACAGGAATGACATTAGGTTGTCAAGGTTAACACCTTTTATAAAAGAGAAAAACGGAACTTGCCAAATAACCCACAAAGAGATGACAGTCCCATGCAAATCAGGAGTAGTTTATTCGATTCCTATGACTTGCGGTCTCAACTATATTGGGCAGACTGGAAGATGTTTAAACATAAGGCTAAATGAACATAAAAATAATGTAAAAAACAATGCTCCAAACTCAGAGGTCGCAAAGCATATAGATCAATGTAGCGGATGTGTACCAGAATGGAAGAAAAGTACCGTGTTAGAATTTGAAAGAAATGACAAGAAAAGACTTATTCTCGAAACATTACAAATTAATAATTCAAAAAACTGTATAAGCAACGCATCGGTTGTTTTTTCTGATATTGAAAAAAGGTTCCTTGACGTGTGAATTTTGCCTCGCGGTATAAGATGTGTGGTGTTCGAACAATGTGCCACGTGACTGGATCGGTGGATTCTACCAAACTCTACACCGGAGTGTTATAGGACAATGTGTACCATCGGGACATTATTTAATGATTGCCTTTATTTTATTTTGGATCAACCGACAATCGATTCGGAACAGATTTGTGCACAACATCAGTTTGAAATGTCGCGCGGAAAAAGTCGTTGAAAGACTGGAGGGGAAGACAAAGACGACGACGATAAAACCCATAGCTGTGTTAGAGAGTCTATGTGTGTGGTGTCCTTTTTATGTGCCTCACTCTCAGGAAGTTAAATGGCGTTATACCCGCACCAGCTGGCTGCCACCATCTATACCGTCTCGTAAGCTCTGACTCACCAGTTCGTTGTTCATGCGCTCGGAAGAGCGCATACATGTCTCTGGCTTTCTTTACCAACTTCCGCCATGCCTCCTGCAGCTGCCGTGCACTCCGCGGAAAGCTTATGTCGTTGACAATATCTTCCCATGCCTGTCTCTTCGTTCGCCAGGTAACTGTGCTGCTGAATTTCTCTAGAATTTGTTGTTTTCGTTCTCCAATTGCTCTAATTAATTCCATTTGTTGATCCAAAGTCATTTTAGGTGTTTGCGTTTGAGAGATGGTTTGCGATGTCGACGCCTGACTCATTTTTGCATTCGGTTGTGATCGTCTGCTATTCATACTAAAATTCAACAAGTAATGTGTTAATATTACAAAACGATTGCCACAGCGAGATGTAAAGAGTAAAAATATAACTTTTATCACATTCCATGCAAGTAAAAGTATAATCTCTTTTATTTCGGTTTTACGACTTTCTCAGACGTTTGACTTGTTGCCTTGCCTGTAGTATTTCGCTCAATCAATGCATCCACGGCTGCTATTTTTTTTTGTGTGTGTTTATTTCGTGGAATCTTTTTTTTTAATTGACACGACTGCAGTGTGTATTAGTACTAAATAGGCGCCTCCTGTTATTGAAAAGAGTCGTAGCAAGAGCGTTGTATATTTAAAAACACATAAAATTGTAGTTGCTGGGAAAGGATGCTTGTTTCGGCCCCGTTTGTGTGAAAGTCATACCGATGCTGTAATCTTGGTGTCCTTTTAATGAACATTATGAAACGTTCGTATTTGCGCGTTAACTTGGCTTGATCTTGGTTTCCTTTTAATGAACATTATGAAACGATTGTAGAAGCGCGTTAACTTGGCTTACCGTAATCTTTTTTTTTCCGGTTTGTCAATCCAACAGGTGGGGCAAACAGTAAAAATCGTGTAAGGCGCAGTAGTCTTCAGTGGATGATTAGTAAAAAGATCACACTTAAAAAACAAAACACACGCGCAAAATAAAAAAATAAAAAATAAACGTTTTCGCCGAGATTCGAACCCGGAACTCTCACGCCGCGACGGCAAGTCCCGGCGCTGAAACCGCTCGACTACAGCAGACGCTGTTCCGGCCGGCGCTGGCACAGATATATAAATACACAACCACCGCTTTCGTTTTGCGTGATTTTTCCTTTATTTTGGCTTATATTTACCTTCCCTGGCCGTAACTTTACCTGCCGCTCCTAAAGTATGATGGGGCGGTTAATTGGACTTCAGTTGAAAGCCTCTGCAGTCAGTTTCTACGAGCGAAATTAGACTTTTGTACTCGAAGCGGCACGGACTTCTCTGCCATTAGGCAGGGACGCTAGGTACTTCCTTGTCCCCATGGAGCTGGTCACGTGACATAAAAATCCCTCTTGGCCGCAGCCGCAGCCGCGGCCGCAAGGTGAGCAAACCAGCCCTGGGGTCCTATGTTGCGCGTGCCAAGACTCCCACGGCGACTCGGGGATGAATAGTGATCGCCAACGACGCAGCGAGACGCAGACTGGATGTTGATTGCCAGAGTCGCGGATGTCGAATTTCCGCAGAAGAAAACAAAGTCCTTTATTTGTTTTCTTCTGCGGAAATTCGTCATCAACGACTCTCACCGATCAACATGCAATCTGCGTTTGCTGCGTTGTTTACGTCACTTCCTTCTCCCTAGTCGCCGTGGGAGTCCAAAACGCGCAACATAGGGCCACTTGTTACCTCGGACTGCCTAACATTTGGAGTAAATTATTTCTTTAGAGCTATCAACGTACAACTTTAACTTTCTGTAATCAATCGCAGCGGTTTCTACTCCATCAGTAAGAGACGGCGAGCCCGCTCGACATGAGAACTGGCAGGACGATTTTTCATTTAATATAGCGCGCACACAAGGCGCTTGACGACAACATTTTGTTTGAACGCTGCACAGATGTAGCCACCGGTCGTCAAAACGCCTTTCGATTATTGTTTATGTTCAAAGCATATTTTAATTTAGGAAAGGGATAAGGGCATGAGTCTAGAAAGAGATAGAATATACTGATCGAGAAAGCAGTTATGGATGGGTTCTACTACTCCGGGGTTTTAATCGTGTCTTGCACCACCGTCACTCTCCGTACAAACAAGTGTTAGCTTCCCGGATGGCTCCAGCAAGAGGCCGCGTTCTAGGTGTCCCTCGTCGGGTTCGGAACCGGCTCCAAACATTCAATGTGCTTGCAATCCCACATCAGGTGGTACAGGTCCCCACATTTCCACCCGCAAAGGAGCAGTTGGTGAAGGATGGGGTTGGGAATACCATTGATGGAGCTTCATTGAACTCTTCAGGGTTCCTGTCTGAACTCTGAAGGTGGCGTTGAAAAGGTGTTTTGGCTTCCTGATTGTCTTCAGTACTCGTTTTACTTCATGGTGGGGTCGGGGGAGTGTGGTTGAGTTGCGGGCGAGTCTTGGCTCGAATGAAAGGCTCGGGCTGCTGCGTATTCCGCCTCGTTTCCCTCGACAGCTATGCACCAGTTTCTCAGAGGATGTTCATGCTCGCAAAGTGCGCCTTAGAGATAGTTCTCGCCTCCTGTTCCCCTACTTCTCTCTACAAAGTTACGGCACGCCCATTGCGAGTCTGTGATGAAGGTGTTGTGGTCTGTTTGGTACTTGTGGCAGCCAGAGCAATTGCGGCTTGTTGTG
Organism: Ixodes ricinus; assembly: GCA_037355805.1. NCBI lineage: Eukaryota > Metazoa > Arthropoda > Arachnida > Ixodida > Ixodidae > Ixodes > Ixodes ricinus. The sequence goes on from JAZHYW010018088.1 coordinate 67,651, forward strand.
CGTGTTCTGTAAGGGTCGTGTACCCGACGGCGTTCTAACCACGTTACCACGAGGATCGGCCACGGCCAGGTATTGTATTTTTGGAGTTGGCAGATGCCAGCCGTGAGATGGTTGTCCGAGAGGTGCTGACGTGTACCGCCATGGCTTCGTGGATGGCTTGAATGCCGGTGGTGGCGACGTCTTGCCTTGTCAAAGTCGGGAAAGTAGCGGCAGTCGCTGCTGCAAGCGAAGAGGCCGGGGGTTGACGTCGGGTTCATCAGCGAAGGACTAACAGCGGGGCCCGCGTCCTCGCGGCCAAGGGCGAGGAAGGACGCCGGTGACTGTTTGTTTGTTTATTCCGAATCCCAGGGCCAACTGTTCCAAACTGGTAATAGCATGCATGACCTGAGCACGCGCCACTGCAGTGGGGCACGCGCTTCTATCGTTGAAAATTCGTGCCCGTACGGCCGCTAAACTTGGCTAAACTCAGAATACTACATTCTCCCTTTCTTAATATTGTTTTTTACAGAAACATTAGTGGGAATAAAAAGCCAAACAAAGGACACAAAAGCACTCTGAAATATGACCGTATAATCCCTTTCTTATTTTTTAAACATTTTTTAAAAGTGAAAGGTAAGGTAAGTAGTACAAAAACACGAATCTCGGCTTTCGTAATAAAGACCCCCCCCCCCCCCCCCAAAAAAAGAATTAAAAAGTCCGGGTGAAAAGTTAATGTCATTTTGATAGGTTGTCAAATTCGGAGAAAACACCTACTCATGTATGTGTTTGGAAAGTTCGTTGAGAATCGTCAGTCGGTATTGTCCTCAATACTTTGGTACTTTGATTGTCAAACGGAAAACCCATTTTGAAAGCTAAGCCTATTACTGGCACCACTCGCCTTGAACGCAAGAGGTGCTAATTATTCCGCATAAGGCGGTGCCAAGAAACGTAGCTGCTCACCATCGAAAGCGAAGCACAATACAAGGTGGCTTTGGCTGAAATCTATTGGCGAGTGCGGGCGCGCTCTTTCTTTTGAAGTTGTCTCGTGAAAGTTATAAACCTTTGTCCGGAAGTGCTCTTTGTAGCCTCGACCTTGCGGAGTCAAGAGCGAACAATTCTCCCGAACCCAGACGACCGGCGGCGAGGAAGGGCTGCGTCGGCCTGCGCCGCTGCTTCCCACCGCAGCTTCTTTTTGGTGTGCCGACTGCCGTTTCGCCGGCTTTTTCGGCCCTGTTTACCAGGGGCAGTATGTTAGTATTGTGCCCATCGGTAATGGGGAGAGCCGCTTTGTCCATAACTCACTTTGCCGTTGTTGGTTTCGGCAAAGTGAGTTATGCCGCTTCGAAACGGTTCTTTTCCTTTCACGCATGTAGTGCGCACCGCACGGAAGCGTCATTTTCGATTTTTCAAGACTCGAGGAAACCTTCTTCGTTTCCATTTCGGTGGAATATTTCCAATTTTCACCTTTATTTGCAACTTTGTCTCAACCATAGCCATAGTAGACGATAGCGTCGCTATGTTTCATGTCCATGTAGTATATCCCAAGTAATTTTTGATACATTCATAGGTTCCAAAAATGGCAACGGCTTCTTTCCCGACGCCTCCACCATTCCTTCCCACGCCAGGTGCCCCTGTGCAGCCTTGGTCAAGTTGGAAAACATCGTTTTTCAATTATCTTGTGGTCATAGAGGCCGATGAAAGCTCGCCGAAGCGTAAGCGCGCGTTATTGTGGTCTTTGCTTGGTCTCGAAGGCCAAAGAGTAGTTTCAACGTTTCCATCCACGGCCCTCGCACATAGCGAGACCGTTTCCGAATTTGACGTTCTCATAACGGCGCTTGATGAGCACTTCGCTGCCAAAAAGAATGTTGTCGTCGAACGGAGGTTGTTCCTCACCCGCGTCCAGTCGCAGGGAGAAAGTGTCCTTGATTACCTTGGTGCCCTACGGCACCTCGGCTCTTTTGTGATTTTGGGGAGTCGCTTGAAACCCGCATCGCGGAAGTTTTTTGGCCGGGTTATTGTCATCGGAGGTGCAAGATCGGGTAATCCGAGAGTCTGCGGGAGCTGGACTACCCAGCCTCGAACGTATCGTGTTTCTGGCACAACAGTTCGAACGGACTGCTCGAGATTGCGATCGGTACCGCCAAGTTTCGTCATGTCTTCCGCGTTCCGAGACGGTACAGGCCGTTGAGGTAATACAAAGGGTTCCCGTTCGGCGTGGACAAGATGGCCGCCACCGGTATTCGAATTCGAACGCTCAACGTCAAAATGGAGAGCGGCCTCCTGCCGTTTCCTCCTCCCCCGCAAATGTTTCCTCCTCACCTTCCAAGGTTTCCTTCTTGCCGCGCCACCAGTCGCGTGGACACACCCGTGTTTTCACGAGTCGAGTGCCGCGAGATGCTCCTCCGGGCGCGCGCGCTCTTGGGCGCGGGGCGGAATCGTGCCAGTTTTGCGGTCGCCGACCCCATCCGCGCGAGGAGTGTCCAGCGTCCGGGATGACATGTTTTTCTTGTGGCAAGATAGGCCATTTTTCTAATGTTTGCCGGAGTTCGCCTCCATCGTCTGAAGTCATCGACCCCCGTCGCCTGGCGTTTCCGCCGGGACGTGGCCGCGCCGCCGGTCGCCGGTACGAGCGGCTTGGAGCTGGCCGTAACCAGACGCCGATCCATGGAATCGTGACGTTCCCCGACGACGACGAGGAGGAGGAACAACCGCCAAACAACGTCTTCACCGTCGGATCCCCGGAGGTCCTCCCCGAAGGACGTGCGGACCGGCGTCCACGAAATTTCACCGCTGATGTTCAGCTGACCCTCGCTCGGCCATCCCGGGACATGTAAAGTCGGCTGGAGTCCCGCAGCCCCCATGTACGGTGGAGCCCAGTCCTCCACCGCATCCTTCAAGTGCTCCCTGCAAGCACCCTTCACCATTGTCCACTGTCCACGGCACTCAGCCGTCCACGTCGTCTGAGTACTACTCAAGTAGAGGCGTCTTCGGAGACCAGACTGCAAGGAATCCGTCGACGTCGGGACCATCTTTGCAACCGTCATCGCGTCGTTCCTGTTTCTGCGGCCCCTGCTGCCGTTCCTGTTTCTGCGGCCCCTGCTGCCGTTCCCGTTTCTGCGGCCCCTGCTGCCGTTCCTGTCCTTGCGGCCCCTGCTGCCGTTCCTGTCCATGTGGCTCCTGCTGCCAGTCCTGTCCATGCGGCCCCTGCTGCCGTCCCTGTCCATGTGGCCCCTGCTGCCGGTCCTGTTTTTGCGGCCCCTGCTGCCGGTCCTGTCCCGACGGCCCCTGTTGCCGCCCATGCTTCCTGTCCTGCCCATGTAGCTGAGGTGCCTGGTGCTGCCCATGTACCGGCAGTACCCGGTGGCCTTCCCATTCCTGTGCCTGCGGCACCCTGTGCCGTGCCAGATGCGGTGGTCTTCGGTGGCCTTCCCGCCACCCCAGTCCCCGGTGCCGTTCCTGATTCCGGTGTCCAAGCGGCCTTCCGTGCCGCCGTACCAGGCAATCAAGCCAGCAGCCAGCCACCAGTCCCGCCGGCTGCCCCGGCTGCAGTTTTCCAAGAGGCCCCCAGGGTCGCTGTCCAAGAGGGTCCTGACCCTTCCATTCCTTCAAGCGGTGCGATAGTGAGCACCGCATCATCAAGTTCATCCCAACTGGGACTCGGCTATTGCAGCGAGCTGCCGTCATCTAGCTCCGCAGCGGGCTCGGCGGAGTCCCTGAACTCCGTGGGGCCAGAGGTTGCCACACCTTCCGAGCCTTCAGTGGCTCATGCGTCAGCGGAGGACCCAGAATCAAGTCCAGAGGCAGCCGAAGAATCGACTCCTACATCAGGTGACGGTGGTGCAGACACACCACCGACGACATATCAGTACTCCACCAGTATCCCCATCAAACTCTCCACGACGCCCAACGCGGCTTAGACGACTTCCCGAAAAATTTCGTGATTTTCTAGTAGATATGTACTCCAAGGATGCCTTTTGAAAAGAACTTTGGGACTTATGTCATAGTTTGCAATTTCATAGAGTGCAGTGTATTTTTATAGGATAGATGTGAACAAATAGTATTTTTGCATTTCTCATGTGTATTCAATGTCAAATTTTCATGTTATGGGCATGGAGGTTCTGGACAAAGTGCCGTAGATATTTTGTTTTACATACGTCGTGTAGTGACCATCGAGTGAACTATCATAGTTTAGTTTTCTTTCGCTCAAACAAGTCACGTCTCGCCCATGGAAGTTTTCCACCCATTTTTCTGCCAGTTACCCATGTACTGGGTGTTCGTCAGTTAGGCAGTTGCAAATGTTTTCCAACCATTCTGCTCCCAGTTTCCCGTCCACTGAGTAGTCTTCAAGTGAAAATCAGTGGAATGGACGTATGTTCGTTTATCCGTTCTTGTGAGCCGCCAAGCTCCAGCTTCATTCCTTTACGTGGGCGTGATACGCTCTACATCACCAAGTAATAACGGAAATAACCATATGTTCATAAACCTTCTAAAATGCTATGTGATATAAATGCTAAACCCACATGACCATAATATATATAGTATACTGTTTCTTGCCATAGTCATAAGTTATAAAGGTATCAATGTTTCTTTTCAGTTTGTACTACCCCATTGTCAAGTAGGTCCACAGTGCGATGGGACACAACAGCTACAGTCTTTTCTAAATATCAGGGTCTTCAGTAGCGGAACTAGAGTTCGCTAGAGTTGTGTCTTGTTCAAACAGGTCTTCAATAATAGTCCGATCTTCTTTATCAATATCAAGGACAAGTGTCTTGATGTTGTTGGTATCAAATTTTGTCTTAGGTCTAAGCCTTAGTAATTGTATCAGCATTCCTGATACACATCATTTGGCATAAGTAAGCCATTTTTGGTACTGAGTTGTCGCTACTGGCAAGTCTTCATTTCTTAAAAGTCAGTTTATCGTCCTCGTCATACCAAGGACGAGGGTGATGATGGAACATGTCTGGGATTGTTGCATCATTTGTGATTGCTGAAGTTTTTCATTTTTTTCATGTCCAATTCAGGAGTGGCAGTCCGTTGGACTGAGATAATGCCACATTTCTTTCATATTTTCCTTGTCCATGAAAATTCTAATTAATGCTCCAGTAAGTTCTCATCTCCGAATAGTACGCCGAGGGTGTACATGTCAGCCTTAAGAGCGAGACGGGCTCGATTGGCCATACTCCTTAATAATGCAAAGTAAATGACATAGTCCTTAATAATGTAAAGTAAATGACATATTGTAAGCATATAATAGTACATGACATACCCGATGGTCCTTTCACGTTTATGTTTCAGTTTGTTTAGTGTGACTACAAAGGTAGAATGGTGAATTGTTATAATGTCATGCATATGTAAAAAAAAAAAAATAGTTCCTAAACTGTTAACACCACAGGACCTATGCAGTGTGGTACAGTGTATGAGTTGCCATAAGAACACTCCTAAAAGTGCAGATGTTATTTTTATGTTTTCAGGAACTGTCCAGTAGAATTCACTCGTGGAAGTGAAAGTGTTATTCTTTATGTTTCTAAGGACTAGTCATTCATTTCCCTTGTGGAGGTGAAAGTGTTATTCTTGTTTCAAAGTACTCGTCCTACAGTGAGAATTTTCGTTCCAAAGGACTCGTCGTAAAGTGAGATGTTTGAAAGTGATATTTTTGTTTCAAAGGACTCGTCAGTGACATTTTTGGTTGCAGTGAAGAGAGCGCTTTTCAGTAGAACTGAGTTATGCTCGACATAGTACAAAGCGTAGCATTGATGATCATACCTTTCAAATGTATCTCTTTATTCTTATTTTCTCCGACCACTTCATAAATATTTTGCTTGTAGTGAATGGTCGGTAGGATTTTGTGTGCGTGTGATTTTCCATGTGGTTGTAAAAGAGTAAGCTGTTCTTTTGGGTCTCGTGGCAATTTATCCAACAGTCATTTCTGCTAAGGGGGAAAAGATGTAGTGTGCCATCAACAAGCTAGATGGCGCAAGAAGTCATGGTGTGTGGCGCTGCAACTAGATGGCGCCACTTGTCCGTGTTGATCCCCGCGGATCTGAATGTTTGTATGCTGGTGACGACAATAAGACAGTCTTCACGAAAACTCCGAGCTGGTGTGACGTCTCTTTCTTTCGTCGGGGTTCCCGCCTTGGGCCCCGCACCTCGGCACCCTTCGGCCCACGCGCCCGGCAATGTAAGCCTTTTCAGCATCTTTACAGGCCTTTCGAGGCGCTGTCTTCATCGTAGCTTTTCCTGTCTCTTTCCACCCCTTCGTAATGGCCCTACGCGACCACTCACATCCAGGACGGCCACTTCGAGAGGCCGATGCTCCAGTGCTGCCATCTGAATGAATCCCTTGAAGACCTTGTTAAACAGCTCCACTTTCCCGTTGCATTGTGGGTAATACACCGACGAGCAACGGTGAAAAATTTCTCGTTTTTTCAGGAAGTCTTCAAAGGCTGCCGACTTGAACTGCGACCTATGGTCCGTCAGAATTTTATCTGGGTAGCCTTCACTGCTAATCGTAGCAGATAAAAATTTAATTACCGGCTGTGTTTTCACAACTGATGTGAAGCATACCTCTGGCCACTTTGAGTAAAGGTCTACCAAGGTAATGGCATACTTGTGTCCACTTCCAGTTCTGGCGAATGGCCCAACAATATCTACAGCCAGCTTCTGCCAGGCCCGTTCTGGAAGCGGCATTGGCTGAAGTGGTGCGGTGAAGGATCCGGCAGGCTTGTCTGCAGACTGGCAGTCACAGCAGTTTCTGATGACTTGATACACCTGTTGGTCGAGACTCGGCCACCAATATCGCTCGCACAACATTTGTTTGGTCCTGACAATGCCAGGATGGGTCTTGTGTGCCAGCTCAATCATGGTGGCCATCAGCGACGCTGGGATGACCAGTCGTTCTCCTCGCAGCAGAATGTTGTCCACCACTGCCAACTCGTCTCTCGCTCGGAGGAATGAAAGTAACTTGGAAGCCAAGCTTTTCTTGCCTGGCCATCTGGTTGAAACGAACTTAATGAAAAGTTGTAATGTCTCTTTGTTCTGTACAGCTTCTTGTAGTTCATGCTTTGTGATGCAAGATGGCACGAACGATAAAATGTCTTTCTCTTCTTCATGGCCGGTAGGTAATGGAATCCTTGACAGAGCGTCTGCTACTTTGTTGTCCGAAAGGGCTAGCGCACACCAGCTCAAAGCACGTGCAGCGAAAGCTCGTGCTGCAGCTAGGGCCCAGGGATCCTGGGTTCAATTCCAACCCCTGCCCGTTTCGATCTGGATGAGCAACGTACCGGCGTTCGGTCGTGTACCACTACTGCCTGGTGCACGTTAGAGACCGCAGTCTAGTGGCTGTAGTGCACTGGCTAAATTGCTTATCTACAGCGAGTGACTCGTCGCAACTTTGAAATGGTTGACCAACTTCACGCTGTATATTTATCCACACAACCTTAATTAATATTGATCCCATCCCTTCCCGCTTCGATCTGGATGAGCATTGTACCGGCGTGCGGTTGTGTATCACAACTGGCTGGTGCACGTTAAAGTTCCAAGGCTAACGGTTGTACCACACTGGCCAAATTGCGCATTTACAGCGAGGGACTGGCCGCGACTTTGAAATGGCTGATCAACTACAGGCAGTATAAATATAAACACAACCTTAATTATTAGTAAATGCAGTACTGCACTTGGCTCGTGATTCCCAAATGAAAAGAAGAAAAAAAGTGCCGCGTTCGCTCATTTTGAATCTCGCATTTCGTGCCACGCAGACTATTCCAGCTCTACCTCTCTTTTGCTTAAGATAAATTGTGTTATCAGCATACAATTACTCTAAGTTCAGTCTCCAAGGAAGTGAACCTTAGAGGTGAACTTCATACTCAGCTTGATTAAGCTCACTTTGCCCTCAACATTCTTGGTGTACGTAATTCGTCTCGTTCATCACTGAACTCCGTGACACGCTCCAAAATGGGTAAGAGTATTTTGCCCTTTACCTAATGTTATTTACTCGTATCTCATTTACTAATTTACGATATTGAGGTACTGGTTGTTCGAAGAATGTCTAACGATACATTGGAAACCACCGAAATAATCTAGGCATCATGTAGCGCTCACTTTCCTTCAAAGTGTGTCACTCTACTCGTAGTCACTTTCTGTGGAGTAAGGATTTTTTATACTCTCACGGTTCAGGTGCCAGCCTTAGAGATGAGAGAAGAATAGGGGCCAACCGTAGAGGTGCATGGCGGGTTCGCTTATTTTGCGGCCGCGGCCGTGGCTGCGGCCAAGACTGCTTTTTGTGTCACGTGACCAGCTTCATGGGGACAAGGAAGTACCTAGCGTCCCCGCCTAACGGCGGAGAAATCCGTATCGCTTCAAGCACAAAAGCCTAATTTCGCTCGCAGAAACTGAGTGCAGGGACTTTCAACTGAAGTTCAATTGACCGTTCCTTTATACTGTAGGAGTGGCAGGTAAAGTTACGGTCAGGGAGTGTAAATATGAGCCAAAATAAAGAAAAAAAAACCACGGGAGATAAAAGCGGTGGCAATATATTTATATACCGCCGCCAGCGCCGGCGGCTCGCGCCTTCTGCTGTGGTCCAGAGGGTAGAGCGCCGGTACCTGTCGTCGCGGCGTTAAAGTTCCAGGTTTAAATCGCGTTAGGAACTTTTTTTGTTTTTTGGATTTCGCGGGTGTCTTACCTTTTGACTGTGATCCTTTTCACGAATCATCCACTTGCACTACTGCGCCTTACACGGGTTTTACTGTTAGTCCCACCTGTTCAATCGAAACACCGGGAACAAAAAAAAATCAAGGCAGGTAAACGCACTAATACAATCGTTTTATGATCTTCATTAAAATAAAACCAAGGAAACAGCATCGGTGTGGCTTTCACACAAACGGAGCCGAAACAAGCATCCTTTCCCCAGCAAATACAATGTTATTTGTTTTTAGATATACAAAGCTCTTGCTACGACTACTTTCAATGACAGGAGACGCCTCTTTTATACCAAAAAAACTGCAGTTGTGACAATTAAAAAAAAAAGCTTCCACAAAACTAACAATAAGAAAAAAAGACTAGTACCTGTGGATGCATTGATTGAGCGAAATCCTACAGGCAAGGCAACAAATCAAACGTCTGAGAAAGTCTTAAAATCGAAATAAAAGAGATCACACTTTTACTTGCATGGAATGTGATAAAGGGTATATTATTACTCTTTACATTTTGCTGTGGCAATCGTTTTTTAATATTAACAGATTACTTGTTGAAGTTTAGTTAGAATAGTAAACAATCACAACCGAATGCAAAACAAAGTCAGCGTCGACATCGCAAACCATCTTTCTAACGCAAACACCTAAAATGACTTTGGATCAACACATAGAATTAATTAGAGCAGTTGGAAAACAAAAAGAAAAACAAATTCTACAGAAATTCAGCAGCACATCTACCTGGCGAATGAAGAGACGGGCATGGGAATAAAGTGTCAACTTTTCGCGGAGTGTACGGCAGATGCAGGAGGCGTGACGGAAGTTGGTAGAGAAAGCTAGAGACATGTATGCTCTCTTCCGATGTAATGAACAACAAACTGGTGAGTCAAAACTACCCGCCTAATAATTTTATAGAGCTCATAAGGCCTAGTGTACATTCTTAGTGGGAGTGCAGTCAGATACAAGAAAAATAGAGAGTTTCTGGCGCGATTTGAACCCGGTACTTTCACGCCGTGACGGCAAGTACCGGCGCTCTAACCTTCCGACCACAGCAGAAGGCGCGAGCCGGCGGCGCTGGCGGAGGTATATAATATACTGCCACTACTTTTATCTCGCGTGTTTTTTTATTTATTTCGGCTCATACTTACCCTCCCAGGAAGTAACTTGATCTGCCGCTCCTACTGTATAAAGGGCGTTCAATCGGACTCCAGTTGAAAGTCCCTGCTGTAAGTTTCTGCGAGCGGAATTAGGCTTTTGTTCTTGAAGAGATACGGATTTCTCCGCCATTAGGGCAGGGACGCTAGGTACTTCCTTGTCCCCATAGAGGTGGTAACGCGACATAAAAATCTCTCTTGGCCGCAGCCGCGGCCGCGGCCACAAGATGAACAAACCGGTGTCCTAAGATCAAGCTCCTTCCTAACATCTGCAAAGAACGGCGATCTTGACGGTGTGGAATGCACGTTGCAGAAGCACTGTGCAAGTTAAAAAAAAAACGTAGAATACTCGTTAGGGCTTCACGCTAAGTCATATTCAGTACTATGTAGCTCTACAAAAGAGCCATACTGCCGCAAAACGGCGCTGCTTCTTATGTCCGTGTCCCACTAGAGTGATATACAGGAACAAAAGACAACGACAAGCCTCAAACCAGAGTCTTTCGCGATTTGAGAGGCTTTGTAGAATAAAGGAGGCTATGCTCAAACACGAGCATCATGCGCGCGAGGGTATCTTTGGCAGGCTTGCAATCGCTCGTGCTTACTTCACGAGCACCGAACGACCAAACGCCTGTCAGAGGTATCATTGCGAGCATGCTGCATGGGTTTAAGGCTTGTCGCTGTCTTCTGTCTTTGTCTGTCGCCTAGGCGGGACACGGGCATAAGAGGGCGATGGCGAGGCGACATTTCAACAGAGCTTCACAGATCGCCACTAGTCGCAATCTTGAAATCTGCTCATTCGTTTTAAAATTACTTTTCTTGGCTTTTCAGCCGGCGGCCCGGAACATAATAGTAGAGACTAGCCGTTCTCAAATGGCGGTCCGCGGGCCCTTTGGCGCGCGCAAAGGCATTCTACGGGGCCGCGAAGCTGTGTTATAAAGGTCAAGACCGGCAAAACATGCCGTATTTTTTTTTTTCAGATTGAGAAGAAACTTTCAAATTTTTCGTTCAGCTTTCTTCGTGCGTATGTCAATGAGGGAAGTCTACTTCACACTAGAATTTAGCTTATGTTCATATCTAAAGACTTACTATAATTCACCTATACCTTTAATGCTTCTTTGCCGCGGAATCCGCCATTATTTTCGTTTGTGCGCATGGGATCAGCGACACATGAATGGTTGAGAACCACTGGTCTAGACTAGTGTTTCTGCGCTGCTGCCAATACATAGACAATATATAAACAAAGACGAAAAGCAAATATTTTGTTCACGCACTCCTTTATCAATAATGCTGAAACGCATAGCTGGAAGAGCGGTGCCGCGAGCTGCATATATCCTTTTAGAGCGAACTCTTAGGCGCCCTTGTTCTCTGATTCGCGGCGTCGCCGTCGGCGTCGGCGTTGACATCGTTTTCGCCGTCGCCGTCGCCGTCGGCGTAACTGCCCCGCTAAATTTAGAGGGAAATTGAATTGGTGTGGAAGTCAGGGGACGTAAATGTTCACGCCAAATCTAGCGGAAAAACTCAATTCGTTCATAGGTGACATCATTTTCTCCTCTAAATTTAGCGGGGAAACTAAAATGGTATTGAGGTCACGTGGTGTCAATTTTCCAGCTTTATACGGTGTGGAACTGGGAGGAGGAAGGGTATAAAGGAGGTGGATGTGAGGGTACGGATGGAGGATGGGAGGGTACGCAGGAGGAGGAGGGGAGGGTACAGAGGAGGAGGAGCGCAGAATGAGAGGGAAGAGTAGAGGGGAGGAGAGGAACATGATGGGGAGGAAGACGAGTAGACAAGGAGAAAAGAAAGGGAGATCAGGAAAAAAGGAAGGAGAAAATGAAGGGGACCAGGAGAAAAGGAAGCGAGAAAAGGAAGGGAGATGTTTTTTGTTTTTTTTGCTGCCGATACCGGCAACTTAGAGGGAGATATATATGATAACTTTCTTGATACATTCCCCCTGTAGCCGAATGCTCTCGCTCCATCGGTGGAGCAGTTTTTTAGCGGCCTGCCGCTCCCACCTTTTAGTATAGCGTCATACGTATACGCCTGGACAGCTGCATCCAACTTACCAACGACTGCAACATGCGCGTCGGAAGAAGCTATCCAGGCGTAGGTGTGACGCACAACTTAAAAGCGGCACCAGCAAGACTCTGGAAAGGTGCCAAACCTGTAGTGCAAGCGCATTCGGCTTCAAAGGAAATATATTGAGAAGATTTACATATCTACTGGCTTCTAGATTGTCGGTATCGGCACCAAAAATGAGCGTAAACGCTGAACCCCGTGTACGTATCTAACCTTTTTAATTAAGGATCTATAGTGCAATATAACGCATTATATCTGTTAATGAAAATAATACAACATCGCTCTCTCTACCAATGGTCGATGACCAGTGTATTTTTATTAAACGTCAAGTTTTTTTATTTGTTTTATTGAGGCATGTCCCCACCATGTCGCTTCTGTTAAAAGTTTTTTTTATAGTGTGTCTTATTACTGAGGTGCATCGGATCTTTTATTTGTATTCTTAATAAGACAAAACTTAAAAAAAGTTTTATGTGTTTTCACTTCTTTATTTTATTTTTTATTTTATTATTTCACTTTACTTGCATATGTCTAAGCAATAATAATATAATAATAATATTTATTGATAAGAATGGGCATTTCTAACGTACAGCAAAGGTTCATCAAAGGCAGTAAGGGCTTGTATGACTAAACGGAAGTCGCAGTAGAATCAATAGCATGAGGGGTCATAAAAAAAGAGGTCAGGTGTCAAAAACGTTCTGTACATAAGATTCTTGGGGATGTCCTAGTCCGAGCGATAGACCGATATTAAAAAGAGCAAAAATGAACAAAATTACTAGTTAATAAAATGAAAGTAGAAAACACACACAAACGTCGGCCAGTGCCATACAACGACGCGTAGCAGAAAACAAAAATCGCCGAGTCAACAGTGCACTGCTGACTTAGGTGTAGCTCTTATTGGAGCCTAAGGCTTTCGGAATTGGATAGAGTTGAGATGTCTAAACCATATAGGAAACAATATAAACAGCAAACCGTAAGCACTCTTACGCAACGGAAGAACGTGTTCTCATAGAGTCATGCAGCAGTTCCTGCTAACGTGCGAGGCTCGCAGAAGTACTCATATTAAGTACAAATACATTTAAAAATCAAGATCACGAGAAATTCATTGCTAATCTTCAAGACAAAATAAAAACACACACACCTAAAAAAATTAAGGTTCCATGTATTGCCACTCGAGTAAGTAAAATATAAATAATAATATTATTAACAATAATTCAGTTTCTAACGAGTCACTTCCTTTCAATTACAGTGTCTTTTTTGTCTTTTTTAGTCGGTTGGTGTCGTTAAGATTACTGATCCAAATCGACTGACTAATTAGTTGGTGCTGTACGGGCTATTTTGTTTAGGGATCATGGCCTGGCGGATGAATAAAACATGTTTTTCTCTATTCTTCGGTCAGGAGCACTAGAAAAAGCATGTCGCTTTTAAGTTCAGGCAAAGCTGCACGTGCTTGCACGCATTGGGCACCAGTCGGGGCTCCATGTTTGAAATTGTCTATAGACCTTTCCAAAAAATGGCTCCGGCCGGTCCTATTTTCAGTATTCGTGTGTATGGAGCGTGATTTGATCGCTTTGCGAAGCGAGGAACATGAGTATGCTGGGCTGAGGAGATCGCACGCTGGGCTGAGGACTTGTAAATATTGGAATTGTGTATTGGGCAGAAGATCGAACTATGGGGGCGCTTTATTGAGCTTGTTGTCCTCACAGTCCGGTGTTTAGCAACACAGCTACAAAGAAATAGAAGCTCGCCTAGCATCGATCTGGGCACGAGCGCGTCGCTTTGACCAGTACTCTGGTCGCACGAGGAGCGGCCTTCGAATCGTCATCTTCGATGTCTCTCCTCAAAAACAAACCAGAACATTAGGTTTGTTGGGGGGATCAGTGGCCAAGTGGGCTAGCGCACACGGCTTTAGCACACAACAGCTCGGAGCACGTGGAGCGAAAGCTCGCGCTGCAGAAGCCAGAGATCCTGGGTTCAGTCCCCACCCGCATGCCCCTTTTGATGCAGGATGAGCATCTTACTGGCGTGCCGTCGTGTATCACTACTGCGTGGTGCACGTTAAAGACAGTGGATGCACGTTAAAGAGAGTAGATAACTCGTGGCGAAAATGAGGAATGAAGCTGAAACTAGAAAAGACTGTATTTCTCAGAGTAACAAGCAAAATGGACATTCTAAATTACAATTATAAAATAGGAGATGTGTTTTTAACAGTAGCTAGTCATTTAAAGTACTTAGGGGTAACGATAGCCTCAGATTTAAAATGGAAACTGCACGTAGATAGTTTGTATCGTAAGGCTATAAAAAGTTGTGGCTTTTGAAGCGCAATCTAAGGCAAGCCTCTGTTTAATGTAAAATTATCCGGATATACAACCCTGGTAAGGCCACCTCTGGAATACGCCTGTGCTGTGTGGGATCTGTATAGAAAGAACCAAATTGATAAGTTCGAAAAAATGCGGTGGCTTAGCTCGACTATGCCAGGATATACGTAGCGTGAGCTTATGCGCACAAAATGAGAGGCGCTATCAAGCGGCTCCGGTGCAGCGTCAGACTTTGCTACTGCGCAACGAAGGCAGACAGCTGGGAACGCGGCGTCACCAGTGCGTCTGCCGCGGCTATGACGTCACTCCTCTGGAATGTGCAGACCGGCGAGGCGCGCGTGGCGGCAGCGGAGCGCGCGGCGGCGGCGGCTCCGGTGCGCCAGCTGTGCACCGCGTGACGTCACTGCTCCTCGCGCATGCGCAGACCGGCGAGGCGCGCGTGGCGGCGGCGGAGCGCGCGGCGGCGGCGTCTCCGGCGTGCCAGCTGTGCGCCGTGTGACGTCACTGCTCCTCGCGCTTGCGCAGCACGGAGCACGGCTCATTATGTGAGCCACACGAAACTGCTCAACCTCGGCCAGTGTAGCACACGCTACAAAGAAAAAAAAGATTGCAATCCGCTTTATCTGTTCGATGTATGGTCGAACTGACTTTGACTTCAATGCTCAAAGAACTAAACCTCCCTTTATTGTCAAGTCGCAGAGAAATTGCAAGACTTAAACTTATTTTTAAGCTCTCTCGAAACGAGCTGAACATTGGCACCTTCCGTTACTTGCTACCACGCTCGACTCAACCATTGCGGGGAGTGCATAACAAGGCCTTTGAAATACAACGGGTAAAGACTGACATTTTTAAGTATTCGTTTTTTGTTAGAACTGGTAAACAATAAAACGATCTACCAGAGGATACTGTAAATACAGAACATATTGTTGCCTTTGAGAAAACGCTGGAGAAGCGAAGCTGTTTGGCGCTCCTAGTGTATCTTGTAGTTACATTTCAAATATTTTCAGAAAGTGTGTCAAAACTTGTGTGCTTATACATTCTTATACATTGTGAAATGTATTGGTATGTCATTTTCTTCCACTCCTGTAACTAGCCTGAAAAAGGGTGAACAGTATTATTAAATAAATAAAAAATATATAAACAATTCGTTCTCCAGTGATATCCAGGAGACAAACTAGCTGCGAATACTGCGTACGAAAACTGGGCGACTGACAATAGAACGTTTTAAAATAGGTGGCCAAAAAAAAACTTGGGGGCCTTAAAGATATAGGGGTTCGCCACTGCTCATGCGCAGAACCCAAACTCCGTTTAGGGTTTTAAGTTGGAGCTCACCGGCAACGCGAATTTCGAGAAATAGCGTGGGGCCCATACTTGCTTGGGGCCGGGTTGCGTCGGCAGACATGAATGCACCCTTTCCGCTCGGGTCGGAGCAAATTTGTCATTGTCATTGCAGTATCTGCCAATTTAAATTGCCAATGAATGGTGCAACCGGTTTTCGCTGTGCTTAATCTCGCTCAAGTCACAAAGAGTAAGCAGTGGGCTCACCCCATTTTAAAGATCGTCCCTGATTCTGGCCGTTCCTAAGCTTAAAGTGACGCGGTAATCGCTGACACGGCAACGTATTGCTACTTCATGGCTCCGAGCGGATTTGGTACGTCGTACAATACCTGCAGCTTGAAACAAGTATTTCAAGACTTCAAAGTCGCTCCAGATCAGATCTAAAATAAAACCACTGCAGGCAGAGTATGCACGCTCCCGCTCGTCACTGTTTCGGCGTAGCTGAATGCCTAAATCTTCGGCAGCAGCCGCTCAATCTGCACACGAGCGCCCGAAAAATTCGAGAACGAGCGCCTAATTTGAGAGCTACGGATTGGATTATTTTGGTTGAATACAGCCAATAACATATATACTGATTTTAGATTGTCTCTTATTTCAACCGGCTTGACAGGGGCTTACGTAAACTATTATTTGTGAACAAAAAGTACTTACTAAGTACAGATGGTTTATGGTTTTGCATATTTTTTTTTTAAATATTACGCTTGTTAGCCTATTGCTGCTGCCAACGTGAAACGTAATCACGCTGTGCTGTGTTCCGAAACCCCTATCCTACGAGCCGTCGACTCCAACCTTGTTGCGTTTAGGTCCACCCATTTCTTACGAAAACCCAAACGTTAAGGCCCCTATTCTAAAACTCTCTCGTGTTGCCGAGCGGAGAAGTAAATATCTACTAAAACCAACCACTTCTAAAGCTTTGCTTGAACACGCCGTGTTCGTAAAAAGAGCAGAACATATTCGACCAAACGGGCAAGTGATTTATATTACTGTAAATTTTAATATTTAAAAAATCCTACAAGTACTGATTGAGGAAGTGACCTTCCAGTTTCGCCAGGAAGCATGCTTGGCCTGTAACACTGTTCATCGAGCCAGGCGGAAGCCGAACCACGTACAACGTTCTTATTGTCCGGAGTCCTTCTACGCTCGTCGGACACTTTCGGTAGCGGCGTTCGCGGGGCGAACACTATCTAAAGACAAACCACGCAGTGCCATTTTTTTGATGGCGCTGTAAGAGCGAACGCTGCCGAGCGACCGTCGTCTGTTATTCGCCGCATACTTGTAATATATGTAATACATCAGAAATTAACGAGAAGAGAGTCAAACTAAGATAAAAGGAACACAATGCAAATATGCATTATTCATTTTAAAACATTTTGCATTTAATTTATTTTTTTATCGGATCAGCATCATATGAAGACAAGACATTTCAATCACGTAAGCAACCGCAACACGCTTTTTTGGCAGTTCCTTTTTAAAGGTCAAGAGAAAATAAAATTTAATATTTTGAAAAATTTCAAGTAACTCCACCCAACTCCCTGTGCTTTAAAGCTAATAGCTATTTCTTACCTTTGCGCCAATTCTTCACATAAATAATTGCCATTTTTTTACGATATTATTTTCTATGCTTAGGCCGTATACAATTCTGTTAACTTTGCGTCCCTAGAATTTGTGTTTCATTGAGACTTTCTTATTCGGTGCATTTAGCTTATAAATCTCACAACATAGGAGTGCAAAAAAAGAGAGAAAAACTATCGTAATATATCGTTTCTTTATGAAGATAAAGCCAAAAGAATTCTGCGCGTTTTTTCATAAATATATAACAATCTTGATAATGAAAACAGAGCGTAGCTCAGGAGACAGGATTAAGAAAGACGGTGACACGAGGTTCTTTGGTAATTATAAGAACTATTCTCTCTCTCTCTCTCTCTCTCTATATATATATATATATTACCTATATAAATACCATATATTAACTATATAAATACCCAAATAATAATGTGAAATCCAACCCACTTGAATAAAATGGGTAGTAAACCTGTCGACCCGTTTGGATGAAACACCATTTTGGGATACGTAGTACTCGTTCGAAACGCTGCCCGCTTGATGCGGCACCTGTTTGATACGGAACCCGTTTTATACGGACCACGTGCCCACACTTTTGAACGTGCCATTTGAAAATTCGGGCAAATTATTCCTGAGCGTGAAAAGGGTACCCTCTGGAAGGTCGGAAATTTCAAAATTATTTAAAACGTCCCTAACTGGATTAGCTTATTTAAAATATGTAGGAAAGCCGTAATTATAATGCACTCCCACAGGCATTTGCCAACAGTAGGAAAAACAGATACAAAATATGGTTTTCCAAAATCCTAGAAGTTTTTTAGGGACACCATGTGCATGTCCAAGCCATCTGCGAGATGCAAAGAGACACTATATAGCTTCTATAGAGCTTACAGAATTCCGAAGTCAAATAATAACCTGGAACATTCAAGGCTGTGAAGTATATTCTCCAGCAGCTAGAAATATAATTTCTCCCAAATTCTACCAGCAGACGGCTCCCAATGATGGTGGCAATCATTTCATCGAACGATGTTACATCGACAGAAGCTTTCGTTCACGCGCTGTTTAATCGACAGATTGTTTTACAGACAGCTATGATTAACTTCTGTTAATCATAGTGGGCCAGGGGGTAAATATGTTTGTAAAAAGTCGTCGCAAAATGTCGCCGCGAAGCTTCGTGGACGGGTCGGCCGGCCAGTGATACACTTGAGTCGAAATCTCCCTTCGGCGTGCAATTCGCTTAACCAGTGTCAGTGATATGTTTGTGTTGACGTAAGCTTGTCCATCAATTGTGTATCTACAAAGCGTTCTCTATAGAACGTGTTTCTACGAAAGTTCGGCAGAACAAGAGCGTCAGTATTCGACAGGCAGTTGTCGCATGATTTCAGACAGGTAATGGCAGGCGATAGCAGGTAGAATTACGGGGAAATTATTCTTTCGGCTGTCGGGGAAATAGACACTGCGTAATGCAATAGATAATTTGAAAGAGTAGTCGTGGAACAACGGTTAATTGTTTCCAAACAGAAAGAAAAGGTTGCAGTGAACTTACCATAAATTAGCGGACTTAAACTACGTAATCCCAGATAGAAGTCGATACGGCCTCTGCGAAGCAAAGTCTGTGGCACAAGCTGTCATTTGGTGAACTGAGCCAAAGAACAAGAGTTTTGTGACTTCTTAGAAGAAATCGCTTGTTGTCGATATTCGGGATGGACTCTTCGAACACTGATAGCTCTGATACACTTTGAATACGTTGTCACGATTCCACTGAAAAATACGGCAGCCCCTGAGGTCCGAGCTAAGAGTTAAGGGTTGAGGGTAAGGAAGGCTGGGGAGGAGTAAGCAGATGGATTGAAGGAGAGGAGAGGAAGAAACTTCCCCTCATTCTAGCATTTCGCCTGTTTCCTCCTCCCCAGCCCGCAAAGCAGGCGCTGCCTCAAAGACGGCATGGAAGTGCGCTCGCAGAAGGCTTATCTTCAAGGGGCATGGCAACATTGAACACAGCGAGAGGTTTTGTCACAAAGATCTTTTTGTCAGTTCGTCCGAAAGTGATCGTGGCAGTGGATGTTATGTGAGGGGTCTTCAAACAGTTGGCTTCAAGCAGCTGCCGTGCTATGCCTTATAACTCGCTTAGCGGCTATATTCAAGTGAGCTGTAACCGGAGACACAATTTTTCCTAAATTGCGCATAGCGTATACACTGCTGTCAATACCTATAATCTGTTTCACCTTGCGTTGTACCGCAGGAAAGGCTATAAGCGCGAGCTCCTTGCTCTAGGGCACATCTCGGCGGCACAAGCTCTCGTGCACCAAGGGCAGCTGCCAACGCTATGAGCTCGCGCTTCTAGTCTTCGCTGCGGTACACACATAAGGTGAAACGGAGTATAGTGAACAGGACAGCTGCACGATGCCTAGTTTTTGGAGTTCTGAAGAAACTGCCCAGTCAAATGTTAACCAAAAATGGAAAGTATGAATACATTTTGTTTTACGCCGTATGACCAACATTTTATTTTGAAATGCAGAATCAGCCAAGTTTTATTTCTTCGCACGATATGCACAAATAAACTTAGCTTACAAATAAAAAAATCTTGCCTTGAAATAAGTTGTGCCGTAGATTTCGCAGCACGCTAATAACATTTTTTTTTCCAGTGGGTTGTGTACATGTAACGAAAACAGTATCTTTTCTTAAACCATGTAATGATAAGTGCGGCAGAAATGAAAGATTCCCTAAAGCTGAAGTTAAAAAACACGAATCTAATACCACGATGACAACACATTTTGGGGTTGTGGGCCTGAGGAAGCTAACGACTTTAATATCTCAAAATAATGAAAAATATATATATATATATATATATATATATATATATATATATATATATATATATATATATCAACAGCAGCCTTTCCCTCTTTCAGGAATTTGCAGAACAGTGAGGTAATAGGACATCCCTAAAGTTGAGGCAACTAACGATTAATAATTAGACATATGATTCGGGCGCTAAATAGTGTTCTTAATGTATATATCCTCGTCCTCGACGCGGGCGTCGACGGACATAACGCTTCTGCTCACGCCCCTGTCGAGGTCGAGTACTAATGTTGATACGTTGTAACCACACTATATCGCGCTATAGACTCGTCTATTTGACCCGTACGCTGTCTCGAAAGAGCTGTTTCAAATGACAGTCCTAGAAAGACCTACGACGTACCAATCGCGACACCAGAGCCCACTAAGGCTCGACCTAGCCGACCTCACTCGCTATGCTGAATTGTGAGCGTGGGAAGTTCGAGCACCCTTAGCTTGCTAATGGTGGAAAAGGCTGCTTTGTCGTTAATAATGCTTCGCCCTGGGAACACCTGCGGAGCCGTTCCAGTGCTCGGCGCGCATCCCGCGCAGCATCGCAACCTTCCTTACCCTGGGAGCAGTTTGCGAGCGCCGTCGGTTTATCGTCGCGACTTAAGTGCAAGTACAATAAACTTCTCCGCAAACATGAGCCCCCGCGACACTGAACCGTCTCAGCTGACTTACGGAAGGTTGGAATGCTGTGCGAACGGTTGCTGAAAGGTGCTGCGTGGGGTAAGCCGAGCGCTGGAACGGCCTTGCAGGCGTTTGAGGGCAAAATATTTGTAACGACAAAGCAGAGTGTCTGCATCTACAGCAAGCTAACAGTGCTCAAGAATTTCACGCTCACATTTCAGCAGAGTGAGCGTGGCTGGCTTGATTAGAGCTTAGTTGACTCTTGCGTCACGATTGCTACGTCGTTGCTCAGCCTACAGTGATGAC
Organism: Ixodes ricinus; assembly: GCA_037355805.1. Classification (NCBI taxonomy): domain Eukaryota; kingdom Metazoa; phylum Arthropoda; class Arachnida; order Ixodida; family Ixodidae; genus Ixodes; species Ixodes ricinus. The sequence goes on from JAZHYW010018088.1 coordinate 88,531, forward strand.
ATGTGTACTAAAATTCAAAGCAGCTCTTTCGAGACTGCCTGCGGGTCGCAAAGGCGTGCCCGTACCGCTGATCTGTACTCCAAGATCAAAAAGGTTCACCACGTGACGCGGGAATCGTTTGATTAAACCGGTGCAGGCTAATGGTCACCATCACCCACTTGTGCAAAATGGCCACCCGTTTGAACCAAGGGAGGACGCACTTTCTCAAACGAGTGACCCATTTGGCCAGACGAGTGACCCACTTGACCAAACAAAAAACCCGTTTGCATAAACGAGTGACCCGGTGCGCCCAAATGGTCGACCGATATGGCTCAATCGAGCGACCACTATGGCTGAAACGGGTGAAATGGCTGAAACGTTTGAAATACCTCTGACTGGTATGGCTAAATTGTTACCGGTATGATCCCGTTTACTTTCATGTTGGTACCAAAATTGTTTTTGTTCTAGTGGAGTATGTATTAAATCATGGTAAATGTACTTAATATTTACTGTGATTGGTCTCGTATCACACTTACCATTGTGCGCGTCATGAATCTCGACACAGGGCTATTTTTAAGAAAAATATTCTGCTGTTTGATTTACGTTATCGGAGGTGTCGATGAAAGACAGGGCGGATTTATTGGTCAGGCTAATTGGAAGGGAGAGGGGTAAAAGTCTGCGGGGGTATTTGAAGACACGGATGAATGTGACGTAAAGAGCGAAGCGTTTTTCAGATTCACTGTGTTTACCCTATATTTGCCATTCTACCAAACAACTCAACATTTCTCATAACTCCATGAAAAAACATTGGCTGTTGTTTTTTACACGGAGTGTCTGATCGAATCTGATTCCTCGCCGAACGCTCACTCAGCTGTAGTTTTCGATATGAGCTAAGCCGGATTCACGCTAAAGCCCAACTCAGGCTGTGTGTTGAATGAATGGCCGAAGTACGATGCCAAACAAGAAATGATCTAGATAATTGGAGGAACAGATAGAAGAAGCAAGCGGTTTTAAAAGAAAATGGTCTAGTTTGATATGTTTTATCTTTAGTTGGCAATCGCTAACGTTCCCACAACAGAACAATAAACCTTTACTCTCTCCCCTCCTTTCAAATTGCCATAAATTTGAAACCAAATATGAAGGTGAATTATCAAGTCGAGTTGTCTGCTATGTAACTCGACATCGGCGCCTCGCACGCCGATAGCAAATGCACCTTCTTTAACTGGCACGAGAAAGCTTGCGCTCTCGTTTTCTTGTTTCGCATGTGTGTCCTTTGCGTGTAATAAGTCGACAGCGACCGCACAGTTCAATACTTAATAGACAAAAAATAAAATAGTTGCTGGAGGAGAAATGGTGAATGTATCAAGGACTTTCCACCATTCATTTATGGATCTGTAGGCTTATCTCTCATTCATGCATGTGTAGGCTCATTCATGCACCGCATGCTTATCTCTGAAAATCCGCCGCACTTACTATCTGACAATAAAATGCTTATTTCTTTCTCCGAACTCGACTGGGCGCAACGGGATTGCTCGTTGCCTTTATAACGTAAAACAACTACTTCACTCAGTTACTGACACAACAGACAAGTTGGTTTGGTCTTGGAGGGAAAAGCCATAGCTTTATATGGTAAGTCTGGAGTTTTTTATATATATATGTAACGTTTTTAAAAGGTTAAGCGGGCAATTTATTAGCTAAGAAAATGGACATCAGATGTGCTGTAGGTGCATCCGTCATATGTTTGACCGGTGTCTGTGTAAACCTACGAGAGAAATAAGAATAGGTATCGATCAATGAGGTTGCACTCAAGGAAACAGAGCGAAAAATAGGTTTCGCACCAATAATAGGGTTTATAATGCCAAAAAATTCAGCGCTGTCCTGTTTTCTCAGAGGGAGTCGAAAATGATGTCTCTTCCTTCAAATACGAAACTGAAGGAAATGGTAAGTTTTAATATTGACACTATTAAAAGGTATTGTGAAGCTCGTAACACTTTGATTATTAACTGGGATCATATGCCCACACTTATTTCAGAAACACGGTAAGCCCAGACTTACTATCGTGTATAACCGCTCATTAACACCGAGATCTCTATCAAAGCGCTAAATGTTTTATTCTTTTTTAAACATTATATATTCCTTTTGGTTACATATTTAAAGTTTATATCGTGAGAACACTGGAATTTCAGGTTCCGTACAGCGAGAGTTTATCTTCGACTGAATTTAAGTAGACACCTCAAGCCGAGCCTGGTGTATATATTTTTAGCGAAGCAATTAGATCACGAATTATTTTGAAAGATTGCCGAGAAAGTTTTTTTTTATTTATGAGATACTAGTACAACACTACATATGGTCGATAGTAAGTACTCCACGAACGCTAATCTTGAGCTTTTGGGATCATGCAGTAGTGAATACACAACCAAATACCGTGGGGTGCTCGTCGTGATTTCCGTCAAGTGGTTGTTTATATACTACATGGTACACTGTAAAAAGGCGGCACAACTTTTCTGCAAGCATCTATTGACCATTTTCAGGTACCTGCTCCTTTGTTGAAAAAAGACGTAGACGGATTGCGCAATGACGACTAAAGTAAATAGTACACGCATAACTATTATGAAGTCATATTGATAAGAGAATTGTAGAACAGTTGTCGCGGCACCCTTGGATTCTAGTGCCTGCACTATTCATATAAAGCACATTTCTATATGTACAAAACTCGGCTATGTCAAAATTTAACTTGACTGCAGGCACGAAATAAAGGTGTGCCAGTGCAATTCACTTTTAAAAATACTAAGAATTTCCGAACACTATAACTGGTTATTACGGAGCGTTGCGGTATCTGGACTGTCCCCGAAAAGAGCCTAAAAAATTACCCTATGCCGAAGGATTGAGAAAGTTTCTCAGCAACGCCATATAATGATATCACCACAAAATATCAGCTTCAAATTATATTCTTTATTTAGCAATTTACATTAACAAATGCTTCACAAATTTTACATGAAATACAGGAAAAGGACGCTTCGTTCGCGTCTCTGATGCACTACTTATCGAGTTGGTATTCGCGTGCTGTCGACTAATATAACAACCGAAATGAACCAGTAACTGAATCGTGAGGAAAACACTTCAATCGCAAATTTGGAGACATATGATAAACAATTATCCCACAGATAAGGTCGAGTCACTACATCGTCGTAGATTCACTTGTCGACATCGCCGTTTCTCTGGCCGCCGTCGCCATGAGAGGGAGCGGCGATGCAGCTCGTGGGGCCACCAAGTCACTAGGCTTTTTTTTTCTGATCATATTCCGTCCCGTGATAAAAAGCACGTGCCACACCATTGCAAACTCCTTGCTGATGCGCACTTGACACTGCCTGTGGTATCCCATGAGCTCAAGCGTCGGCTGCAACTTAACCTGAAATGAAGTATAAAACACTAGGTATATGTCTTTACTTGTTCTAGGCATAATGAATTTGTTGGGCATAATTTTTGTATGACTGTTAAACCTCACCGTCGAATCTGTTGACGGCAGCAGTACATGATCTCTGACCTTTGACATCCGCGAGACAATTGAGTGTGGAAGAACAAATTTGTATTCTCACTAAGAGGAACAAAAATTCAGTTTCTTGAATTTCTCTTACATATGATGCATCTGGCTGCAGGCCCAGTACTGTTCTCAACTTGTGGCGTTGTTTTCCCACCCTGCCCATAGTGGCCGGAGTGGCGTCACTTTAATGCAATGTTTCGCACCAGCGCGTTGCCCCTCCAAGGACACTTCTTCGACCTTCTACAATAGAATATGGAGTGATATCATACCCAGTGATTTAGCTCTAGATCTCGCAATTTGTTGTTTGCGAAGTGGAAGTGTGAATGCTGAAGTTGAAGATGGTCGAAACATGGTAGGTTGGCTGGTTGGTTAGTTATTACGATTCTATGGTGCCAGGCTTCAGGAAGTCAGTGGAGATGTGTCACTCCGTCCGTAGAAGTCCATAAGAAATAACTTGCCACTTTTTTCCAAAGAACAATAAATGGCTCCTGTCTCCAGGTTCCTGACGCGGCGTTATGACCGCTGTTAGGACCCGAAATTCGGCAATCTTCTTGTTTCAAAGCAGGTCCTTTCCGCCATCATGGCAATGTTATGACGAATGGATCGCATTCGTCAATTATCATATAAGGCCGGCCAGAAAGAAGCTCCTCTAAAAGGAATCAGTGGATTACTGGCAGATATGCAAGCTGTGCATGAGGAAGGGCACACTAGCTGGTATAAGTGCCGAACTAGGTAATACTGCGTCTAGACAAACAATTGTGCATGTCCCTGTGGTCAAATCGTCGCACAAGCGTTTGTGTTGCCTTATCTGGTTAATTCCAACGCGGGTTATGATGTCAAGAGGTAGTAGGTAGATATTGTCACGGATGGGAAAGGCTCGACGAGTAGGACCTGAAGATAAAGGCTTAAACGGCAAAATTACGCTGGAAAACAAACGAATTTATTTAGCGTCGACACAGCAGCCGCGAACGTCGTCGTGTCGGCGTGACACATGGCTGGACCAAGAGTTTGAGAGAGAATGCCAATTCGTCGAGCGAGAGAGTCTTCATGGCCGCGCTGGGCTCCTCATCTACTACACCCAGTATTTTTAATATTCAACCTACAATCTTCTGGAGCGAGCTTGGGTGAGACTTAGTACGCAAGCACATGTTGGCTTCATTAGCTTTTACACTCAGAGTAAGAGTATAGTGAACCTTCTAGAAGTACGGATACTCTATTCTTTTACTCTGAAACACGTCCCATTACTGCCCGTTTTAGAACTGCATTGTTTCGATGCAACCTCGATAAACAAACAAAACTAAAGCAAATAACAAAAAACGGAAACCTGCGGGTACCTGTTAAAGTAAATAGTCGTCAGTCCTAATGAGCATCGTACGGCTTGGCATGATCAACCTGAATTACTTCGGATCGCTGTTCGCGGCGTCCTGATTCTAGGGTTCCGTAGGGGAGTAATTTCGAAGAGATGTCACGTCGGGGAGTAATTTCGGCGGGAGGTCGGCAGCAGCAGCAACGCTGTTGCGTACACTTGCTAACACGTCCCTCACGCCACTTTCAGGTTTGGTGAGTCCAACTATATTTCTGTGAACGAGGCGACAGCAAGGGCCGCATTATCTGCATCTTCAAGGCTACGCCACAACATAATTTATGCCGATCAGCCTCTCCCGCGTCCCGGATTTAGGAAAAGCACTCTACATTGGTCACCCGGATATTCTACAAAATACCGGAACAGGCATTATCAAGTCATTTGGCAGCAGCGGCCGCTTTCTTGCGTACACCTGCTAACACGTCCCTCACGCTACTTCCAGGAACGTTGCGTTGCACTTCAGCACCATGAACAAGGCAGCAACGAAGGCTGCATCACATCGCAATCTACAAGACTACGCTGGAACACACGTTATCGCCAGCGAGCCTCACCAGTGTCACGTACCATTGTCTGAACACCCTACAGAAGTCAAATGGGTGTTCTACAAAATAACGAAACGGACATCACAACAACATTTGGCAGGGGCGGCAGCGTTGTTGTGTGCACCTGCTAGCAAGTCTCTCACGTTACTTGCAGGTTGGTTACGTTTTCCTTTTTAATTGCACGTGTACCTACTCCAAATCTGCCGCTGCTGCTGCCAACTTTGGTTTTATTGGTTTATGTACGTTATCCCACCCTCACCTATGAAATACGAGTTTTTCTCAACCTGCGAGGAATCGCCGGAGACTGGAGTCCAGTTTTCCTGCTTGGAATGCGATAGTTTCTACAATTTGGGCGCGTTTTTACGTATCACTCGCAAAGATTTAAAAAGAAAGGTTTACAGATTTAAACAAACATGGCAATGCTTGACGTGTAAGACAACAAAATAAAAAAACCTTTAAGGGCAAGAAAACTGAATTCAACATGCCTACAATTGTGCAAGTATTACCATTAAACTGGACACCCTTATGGGAATAGGAGAGTTATATTAGTGAGAAACACTTTACAGAGAAGCTCAAACCTTTATTTAAAAAAGAGTTTGGTGTGAATCCTGACGTATTTGTTTCCCGGGACTCTGAACATCACGTTCAGTCCCTACCCAAAATTCACAAAATAACGTTTCGCTCTCTGCATTATAGAACTGAAAATCTATCTAAATTCCATCTGGATTTCGAGCATTTATAATACCTTTATTTTGCTGGAGTCCAGATTTAGGGTTTCCGGAAACACATTTAGAGTTGCATATTCGAGATGGTTAAAGATCAAACTGCAGGTTTCGGTGGGATATTCCCTGAAGACATAACTAAACAACTAAACGCAAGAAAACACAAAAACCTCCCACCAGTCGTAACGTCATACTAGGATCTTTGGGCCGCAAGAAAGAAAGATTTGACGTCTTTTTTATAAGAAAGCTATGGGGTGGCATCCTCAGTCTCAGACGCCTTGATCTTTATATGTTTCCACAGCCCTCGACGCGAGCATGAGCTGGTCATCAAATATGGAGCTGGATAGTGCTCTCTCTCAAAGCTCGTATGAAGAGTGGAAGGGATTTACGATTGGGTGGGGTTTTGGTCGCATCCTCCTACTATATTAAAAATGGCCCAGGGGCTCCGCAAAAGCGGCATAACGAGAAAGAGAGGGTGTGGAAAAAAGTGAAAGCCGTTTACAACTCCCTGTAACGCCGAATTAGAGCGCAGCTCTTGAGGAGGAGGAGGAAGCTTACGGGGGGGGTCACGTGACGTCACTGATGACGTCATCAATGATGATGACGATGACGATGCGGATGCCGATGACGTCCTCAGTGACGTCACTGACGACGTCATCGGCATCCGTATCGTCATCATCATCATCATCATCACGTGACCTCGGGGGTCACGTGACCAGAGGGTCACGTGACCTGGGGCCACGTGACCTGGAGGTCACATGACCTGGGGGTTCACGTGACCTCGGGGGGTCACGTGACCTGGGGGTCACGTGACCTCGAGGGGAGGTCATGTGACCTCGGGCGGTTACGCCGACGGCGACGTCTCTCAAGCCGGAAATGGGCGCCTAAGAGCTGCGCTCTAAAAGATGTGGCATTAGGTGGAGTGGGGAAGTTTGTCTGTATTGCATGGTGATGTCGTTCCTGCACTTTTAATGGTTGTTTTGCGCAAACGGGTGAGTATGTCGCTCCCACCTATAGTACTGCGTGATCTTTTGATATGTTACCAATGGGACCGGTCGCTCCTGCTCGTCTCCAACTGCCCGGCGGGATAACTCTCGGAGCACGAAGTGGGCGGTTGCGTTTCCTGGTACAGCGGAGTGGGCTGGTGTACCTATGATAGTGATGAGCCTATTCGGCGGGTGCTAAGAGATGATCTCTTCTTTTGTACGATGGATTCTTCCTCTCGATAAATTACTGCTCGTATGTGGCTAGTAGGTAATGATGAATTCAGTTGTAGATTACGCGATGGATAGAGCAATTGCCGCCTCTTCATGTTACAAGAGTTCGTGTCTTGGCAGTATGATACTGTTGTCATGATGATTTTGTTGAACAAAGACGCCTCTCATTGCTCTAATGCCATGTTAAAAGTCCGCGTTCGTGTATGCAGTGGTTGGTTCGTGGCCATAGCTTTTGTATATGGCTTGGGCTCTCGCCTCCTTTCATCCGGAGTGATGCTCAGGGTGCATGTTTCGGAGAAGCCGTGAGATGGAGAGGTGTCTCCGAACCTCGTGAGACAGACTCGTGGTTTCAGAAAGAGGATGCTGTAGAGGGGTTGTGAGTCGAAAGCGTGAGAGATGAAATCTTCCTGGGCCAGTGGTTCCCAGCCTCATTCTTTGGCTGGAAGGATGGGTTTCTATGAGTTCACCAGCTGCATTGTGTAGGCCAAGCTTTAACAGTTTTTGGTGGCCGTGCTGACAGGAAGCCCGACGGCCTGTTTGTAGGCTTTCTTGATCATAACATACAACTTCGAGAGCTTTGTTTTGGTTAGGAGTGCACAAGGTACGTCATACACAATGAGGAAGCATATGAATGCCTGGACTAGACGAAGCCTGTAGGCCTCGTGAATTCTCCTGGTGTTGTGGTTATACGTCATATCATGTGGGTGACCATTTGTGGCGTGTTTGAGCTTATTTATCAGGATGGTGTTAGCGTGGTCGGCTTCAATGTTTATACCAAGGATCTTAATATGCGGAGAATGAGCGATGGTGTGGCTTTACAGGGGGATCGGTGGCCATGTGGGCTAGAGCACACCGGCTTGGAGAACGCGGATCGAAAGCCCGCTCTGCAGAACCCAGAGATTCTGGGTTCAATCCCCACCCCTGCCAATTTCGATCTGAGTGAGCATTGCACCGGCGTCCTGTCGGGTAACAAAACTGCGTAGTGCACGTTAAAGACTCCAGGCCAGCGGTTCTAATGAACTGGCTAATTTGCTCATCTACAACGACTGACTCGTCTCAACTTTAAAATGGCTGGCGGAATACATGCTGTATAAATATCCACACAACCCTAATTATTATAATAATTTGTGCCTTGTACGAAGATGGTGACAATGGGTGTCTCCAGAGCGCCTGTCTTTCTTGGAGAAATGACTAGTAGTTCTGATTCCATTGGAGCACAATGGATGCCGCATGGCTTGACATAATCACTGACCGCATTGGCTGTCGTTCGCAGTCGCTTCTCGGTTACCGCAAATGATTTTTCGCCCGACCAGACCGTAATGCCATCGACATATCTCCCATGTTGTGCGCAGAGAATAGAGTCCAAGGCGGCATGGAGACAGATGAGCGCAATATTGAATGTCAAATGTGAGAGGACAGCCTCTTAAGCGATGCCTCGGCTGCTAAGCAGGACGGAATTTGTGGCAATGTACTCTACCTTCCGTATCGCTCTGCGGCCGGAAAGGAAATCCTCAATGTATTGCCAGGTTCTATGGCCGCAGTCGAGGGTGTGTTTAACATTGCCGAATGCCATATTAACATCTAGAGCAAGCACGGCTGTGGGTGAGTTGCTCTTAGGAGGCAGCATTAACTCTTCCTTATGTTGGAGTTGAACGCCTTGCGTCGACAAATGCGAGCGGAAGCCAAACATTGTCAATGGGAGCTTATCCTGACCTTCGAAGTATATTTCCGGTCTGTTGAAGATGATACGTTACTCAGTTTAGTGTTGCACGACGTAGGGAAATGGGTCGATGGTTGTTAGTGTTGGGTGGGTTGTTCGGCTTAGTTATGAGTTTACCTCGTGCCGTTTTCTATTCCTCAGAGAGGGTTCCCGTCCACCAGATGTCATTTAGATGAGCCGTCAGTTCCAGAAGGGAAGGGTTGTCCAGGTTGTCCAAGGCCTTGTTAGAAACTTGGTCTATTCCGGGCGCCGTGTTGCGGCGAATCTTTGCAAGAGCACCCGCAACTTCATGCAGATGGATGTCCTCGTCGAGAAGCGGAATCGCTCTTGTCGCTTTTGTGGGGAGTGCCTATAACTGCAAGCTTGCCAGGTATATTCTTCGCAAAGACATCAGTAGTAAGGTCCCTTTTCGACCTTATTGAAGATAGCAAGAATGCGCGTGCATATCTTTGAAAGGCGCTCAAGATGCGCAAGATCGGAGATTCCGAAAACTCCCAATATTACATCACGTCCAGTGAAGGAGAAATGCTTCAGCGGAGCTTGAGAAATAATTTATGCAACCTTTGTGCACCTAATAAAAGAAAAAAAAAAGTCTTAATATTTGTGGTTCTGGGCTCTAAAATAATACGATTTAGGTGTTTCTTTCATGAAATACAAAACTGCTTCAGTGACTCTTTAAACACTTCTCGGCACACTGCGATGGCGGGCTAAGAAAGGTTAACGAACACGAGGATAAAATAAAAGTCCCCGAAAACAGAATAAAAATAAAACCAATATCACCGGGGTGTACAAATTGCCCACGAAACTGCGTGAAGTTACCGGCAATATTTGTCGCGTTATGACCAAAAGTAAAACATACCAGAGGCTGACCGCGAAAGGATAATTAAACAAATCGTGATCTCACTCTACATTTTTTAATACTTCACAAAGAAAAACAGGGCTCTGCTTTATACTGCAAAATATTGGGATCGGCAGCAAGTGCATGACTACATGCGGCAGCCTGATGGGGGCATTTTGGTACGCTAAAAAGCTGGACAAAGGGCAAACGTTGTGCAGGGCAAGGACGACCTAAGGAAGATTAAAGTAAACTAGATGATGTTTTTATATATATATATGGTTGTTAATTTTAAAATAGCAGATCACGTGTTTTTCTGTGACTTCATTTACCAGGTTATCTTGAGGACGAACATGAATCCTCTCAAAAGTATTTGCATTTAAATGGGAAATACACACGTAATAAAGCCCATGATTTTGAAGTTAATATTTATATGTGGATGTATCTTTTGATAATATTATGCCCAAGTAAACATGGTATGTTGCCAAAAGCGAAATTGTTCGCCGGGTAAACAAAACTGTATTTTCTGTTGTATATGTCCACCCGACGGGAACATTTCTTAGTTTATTTATTTATTGGATGAATTATATTTGTTTCCAAAAATAAACATGTAACACGGTATCTTTAATATCAAAATGTTGAAGAGATGCCTTCAACAAGGCAAATGGACCTGCCCATTCAAGCAGACGGCTGTTGGAATGTAAATAATACGCCAACATTCTCAGAAAAACAGGGTATATTCTCACACCCCTTTTCCAATCTGCTACACCCCAAAATTTTAGTTCGACGTACATCGCACTGACATAGAACCGGGGGTGCCAACTTTCACGAGCGGCGTAATAGCTGTGTAGTACAAGTTAAAAATATAACAAATGTGCGTGTTATTGAGTAGAAAATATTAATCGGGTTTTTATTTGCATTACTGCTAAACATTAATATTATGTTTTGTAGTCTTTGACAACCACTCTAGCTGTTCAGTAAATAATATTGCACCGCTATCAAAACCCTCGTAAAAGCTTTGGCCGTCTGTAGTCCGGGAGCGTCCTCTACGTATAACTGCAATTTTGGGGTGTATCTTCTAAGACAAAAGGGTGCAATACATGTGGGGCCGAGGGTGAAAGACGAGGCAGAGGGCACGTGACAGGCGGTCGGCGGAGAAGTCAGAAGCTGGCGCGAGAGAGTGCGAGCTGAGCGGGGCTGAAGCTGGTACCAGGAACATCGGAGCCGGGCTTCCTGGCCTGGCCCATGGCGAACCCCGGAGCGCTCCACCAGCGAGGTCTGGAGCAAGACCGGGGGAAACGGCGAGCCCTGGCCATATGACCTGGGCTATGACGATCCCGGGGTGGTTCCGCAGCGAGACTGGGGCATTCATATCCCGGGACAGCCAGCCTACGCAGCGCGGGCGTGGAAAAGGCGATCCGCAGGCCTGGACACGAACTCCGACTGTGAGCTCTGATCGACGGGCGACAACAAGGGTCGACGTGCCTGGACTGCCGGTTCTGGACGACGGGCAACCGGGAGGTACACTAGACCCATTCGCTGTCTTCTCGTTATGTGAAGTCACTCCCTGGGTGACGGGCGGAGCGCGTAGCGATGGGGCGGCGATTATTAGTAGAGGGATCTCCTAAAGAACCCCACATTAAAATGGCGCCCAACGTGCGGCCCGTTCGGTATGCCTCTGCTTCTAGTCGTCCCCAGGGTGTCCCACGGATTTATTGAGCGGGTTGTTCAATAAAACTAACGATGCCCGTTAAGACAAAGTATGTTGGAATTTCGGCGACTTGTCTCACAGCAGAGCTCAGCAGGTGTCACCTCGAATCGAGTACTTAATGGGCTCGAAAGACGAGGTTGCGGACGCGCTTTCTCGGGTACCCCATTTTAATGGTTAGCAGGAGACGAGGACCGCGGTTAAGATGCAAGGAAATCGTCTTCGGAGGTAGAGGAGAGCCACGGCATGTTCGCTCGAAGGCAGGATAGCGACTGGCAGGAGAGAAAACAGACAGGACTCATTGCATATTTAGGATCTAGGCTTGGGGTGATGCGGTAGGCAAGTAAGCGCTTGTCGAGGCCCGGGGTGCAGATGGGTTTTTTGTCAGTGGGTGTCGGAAAGATTGCGGGAAAAGCAGTCGACACCGGGAACACTGGCGAACGAGATTGTCAGCGGGTGTCGGGAAAACTTGCGGAAATTGCGGTTGACACCGGACGGTTGGCAGGCGAGTTGATGAGCACTTTGATTTGTAACTGCTGGGCCATGACGGCTAGTGGCTTCGTGTCACTCCAGTAATCGACGAAGGGTAGAGGGACGACTCTCCCTTGAGGGGGGTCGTTCCAACTAAGCTACGAAATGTTTTAAATGATTCTTTCTCGACTTCACTCTGGCCGCTCCTGGCAGTGACCGCAAGACTTTTAATAAGTTATGTCGCGTCACGACCTGCCCGTGGATGAGGCGGTAGACATTTAGGTGGCTTGCAGCTGGCCAACTTGCATTGAGGCGTGAACGATTTAAGCGGGCTTCCTTGCTGAGCTGCCGCCCCCTCCGAGGACCAGTCAGTCCCTAGAGCTTGTATACATGTGGACGGAACGGGACGCTGACGTTTACATCGAGTAGCACATAGTATATGTAGCCGTTGCGGAACGCGGGTATGGTACTTGGCCATCACGCCACAGGCTTTGGATCCCTTCGCTTGCGCAAAAGATGGACTAGGTTTACACCATCGTTACTTGTTCTGAAGGAAACTCACGCATTGAGCAACGCAGCTAGTGGTTTTGCCGCATCGCTTGCTCTGAGGCGAGCAGGGCAGCCGAGGTATGAAGACGCTACCGTCGTGTCTTCTAGGCTTCCTCAGCGAGATACAAACGAGGAGGCTTGCTTGGTTCACATCGCTGACCTGAAAGGATACTACCGTCGTCGCGATGGGGAAGACGAATAACTTGAGGTTGCGGTAGGACGCTAGAAATCCCCTGTTCTTGGCGACCCAGGAGCGAGCTCCTGAATGCGGACTGGCTGAGTTAGCCGCATGGTACACGAACCCGTCGGCAAGTACTTTGGCGGTGGTGGCTATGGCCACTGCCATAATCTGCGGCAGAGTGTTTGTTCGCTGTGTGTTGTTTTAACACTTTCTTCTGCGCAGAATAGCTTCTTGGAAAGACGGCCATGGACGTCGTAACCAAAGGAAGCCCACCGGAAGGGAAGAAGGGCCCATTTGTTTTCCCAAGTGCTCGGGGTGGCTGACAGTTGTTCGGCCTGACGAACGGTTCAGGCGGGCAGTTCTAAGCCAACTGTGACCTCTAAGCAAAGCGGGGCAGGTCCGTCCGCGTCGGGTGAACCAGCTTGGAGCAAGCCCCTGCTGCATCGCCGTGAGTGGGACAGCGAGCGACAGACAGGTCGGCATTGTCTGCCGGCTTCGCTAGCCACCACCACCTACACCGCTTTTGAATGCTGCAACGTGGCCACTCCGGCAACAGTAACAGCAACCGCCCATGAAGCCCAGCGGCTCCCTGAGGCCCATGAAGTCCCCCGAAGTCCGAGCCTTGAGGGGGGAGAGTGTGGGAGCCGAGGGTGAAAGACGAGGCGGAGGGCACGTGACAGGCGGTCAGCGGAGAAGTCACAAGCTGGCGCGAGAGAGTGCGAGCTGAGCGAGGCTGAAGCTGGTACCAGGAACATCGGAGCCGGGCTGCCTGGCCCGGCCCATGGCGAACCCGGGAGCGGTCCACCAGCGAATTCTGGAGCAAGACCAGTGGAAACGGCGAGCCCTGGCCATATGACCTGGGATATGACGATCCCGGGGTGGTTCCGCAGCGAGACTCGGGCATTGATAGCCCGGTACAGCCAGCCTACGCAGCGCTGGCGTGGAAGAGGCGATCCGCAGGCCTGGACACGGACTCCGACTGTGAGCTCTGATCGACGGGCGACAACAAATGTCGGCATGCCTGGACTGCTGGCTCTCGACGACGGGCCACCGGGAGGTACAGAAAACCCATTCGTTGTCTTCTCGTTGTGTCAGGTCACTCCCTGGGTGACCGGCGGAGCGCATAACGATCGGGCGGCGATTATTAGTAGAGAGACCTCCAAAAAGAAACCCACATACTATACCCACTATTTAGATTCGATTCGAATCACTGCTAGCTCTGAGTCATTATTTTTTGTTTTTCTATTAAACTTTGAATCATCGGTCTTAAATTACTCTGTAATAATATGTGACATTAGCCATCACTGAGCTGCATATGTTTATAAGTGTCCGACGAAGAAGATGTCACAAAATCGTGGTAGGTTTAAGATTATGAAGAGTGACCTTCTAGATAAGTTTGATGCAAGAGTAATCAACTCTTACTGAAGCATAACTACAAATGAAAGCTAGTTAAAAAAGTATTTATACTATTCACAAGTACTTTTAAACTACTTTATGAAAAAAGAAATCCCTCAAATTTGTAAGCAAAAAACGAAACATCTCGGAAACTATAAATTACCCAAGAGCTGCTTGGTAAATTGAGAACAAAACGTGGGTTTACAAGATGTTTAACGTGGGTTACAAGATAATTAAATATACTTATTTTGAACTCGAGTTCTTTAAATCCTAAAAACACAGGTTAGCAAGAAATAAAAAAAAAAAAACTGGCAAGAAAACGATATTGTTTCAACTTGTCTTGTACGAGGAATGAAATATAATGTGGAAAAAACTTTACTTTACACTAAGTGCAATTAACGAAATCTACAATATATGCATGAATAGATTTGATTAAGATCGTCATTTTGTTTCAAACGTTTGCAATGACGTTTTCTGCGCACTTATTCGTGGATCAGCACGAGACTAATACTTGTAGACTAAATTGGCTAAAACGAGGGGACAGTCTACATTAACCCGGTTACTGAGACTGAAGTTACATGTGTGTTCTTTCAAGGGAAGCTGAAGAGTTTTCCGGAAAAAAATGAGTTAATGGTTGATTCTGACGTGTTTGTGCCTGCTGAGTCCAAATATCGCAACCTTGTGACCCAAGATAGTCACTAAAGGGAAAAAATGCGAAGAAATCAAGAGCGATCGCCGCAGCGGCACGCCACTGGCTAGTCACGCGTGACGCGTCATTACGTCATAAAAGGAACATCTTGATTCTCACTTGCTTCGTCGCTTGCGAAAGTAGCCGGCCGCCGAGTTTCTGCTCTTGCATATCGGGTTCGGCTTCTGATTTTTCGAAATCTTTCGGTGGATTCAGAAAATAAATGTGTTCATATGATCCTCGACGTGACAAAGTACGCGTTCCAGCCGTTGGCAAATCAGAAAAATGACCCCCGATGTAATAAGGGCAGGCACGAGGAACCGCCTGCGCGGACGCGAGATGGCCGGCTTCATACCTTCTGGAACGTACTGACTGCTACTTATTGTGACGTAAAACGTTGACAGTAAACGGAGAGCTATTGAGGGTACGCGTCAAGGCGGATTAGCGTGACACTCCCCAAAACGGTCGTCAGAGGGCAAGAATTCTGCACCCATCGGCCTTCGTGCTTGCCAGCTGCTGGACACGTGAGCGTGCAGGCTGCATTGTTCATCAAGGCTGAAGTGGTTTGAAGTAATAGTATAATCGGCTTCGGGCGACAGGAGAGCTTCCCTTTAGATGAGACGGGCGATGAGACAGAGTCGCCGTTCTGCCACCGCCATGTCCTTGCTGACTATGTAAATAACTGCGCAGGAGGTCCATCCTTGTGATAGCGGTACCCTCTGCTGCGTTTAGTTTTTGCCACCAACTATTATGCCACTATAGCTTTGGAAAAAGCAGAGATGTGTGCCCGGCATTCCTCAATTCAATTTCAAATTCGGGAAAGCTTCATGGGCCTCTACATTCGGATACTTCAACCTGTTGTAACGCGAGAACCAAGCGCTGAGCGAGTAGCGCAAGGGGCTGTGACATCACGCTCGTGACATGGGCTGCGTTCGTCGCGCGCATGAGACATTATCGTTGTGCAAGCTCTAAGAACGAGCTGGAAGCCATAAATGTTCTGCTGGTTTAGATCTTCATGCCTCGTCGTGGTTATTACATTGGCGACGAGGATGGGATTAGCCCGCACTGGTCTGCGAAGCGTCGCGTAAGCAAAGCGACAGCAGGTAATCGGAAGCCATCAACGTTCAGAGAAGGCGGCAGGGAACCAGACGTCAGCAGTGGAATTCGAGCACACGTCGGCAAAAGCAGCGGCAAGATAAGTACCTGCCTGCACGTTTCTTGTGCCTGTCGAAGTCATGTGGCGACTAGGCAGCCTCGACGAGTACGACCCAAAGATCCAGCACTTTCAATCTTAGCTAAAACGCTTCAAATTTTTCGTCAGCGCAAACGAAATAACTGCAGCAAAAAAACTAGCGTTGTTTTTGACACTAACTGAGGCAGAAGCATACGAAGTCCTGAAGAGCTTGGTATCTCCTGCACTTCCAGGGCAAAAGACGAATGAAGAAGTCCAGGCTCTTTTAAAGAATCACTAAAGCCGGAAGACTTCAGTCATAGCCGAGAGCTGCAAATACAACCGGCGGACCTAATTAGGACCCGAGAGCGTGGAGGACTTCATTGTCGAGTTGAAAAACCTGGCTCGAAAGTGTAATTTTGGAAAATTCCTTCAGGATGCGCTGCGTGACAGATTAGTGGCAGGTATCCGGTGTGAGGAAATTCAAAGCTCTGTTCGCGGAGGATGACTTAACGTTTTTCCGGCCACACGCAAAATATATCTCACCGGACTCATAATTTGTGTCACTTCACCTGTCCTCCAGGGAACGCTCTCACCTCTCAAACATTTCACCCACACTTGAAGGCGCCTGCAAGATCGCTCGTGACAGAAAGTTGGCCGCGAAGCAAAGCGCTGCCTTACAAGTAGGAAGCCGAAGCGATGCTGTTAACACCTCTGTCAACACCGTTAAAACGGAAGCAAGGCCGAAACCCAAGACAAGGAGTTTAACGAGCGGAAAGGACGGAAAAAAATGTGACCGCTGGGGCAAAGCACATGCGTCAGATAATTGCTGGTACAAGACTGACACCTGTAAGCGATGCTCAAAGGTGGGCCATCTTCAGAAGATGTGTCAGAGTAAACCAAGAACCACTGACGACACATCTAGGAACTGAGTCATCAGAGGAAGACGAGTACATTTTGCACAACTGCACAGCGGAATCGACGATAAAGAAAGGCTACATGGTGACTTTGAACGTCGAAGGACAGGACTCGCCGATGCAGGTCGACACGGGGGCCGCTGTCACCGTAGTGCCCGAAAGCATGTGCAAGTTCAAGTTTCCGCACGTCAAACGTGAGTCAACGCCACTCGTGTTAAAAAATTACACGGGACAGAGAATGCAGATCTTAGGACAGTGTGATGTAACTGCATGCTATGAAGGGCAATCTGCTAAGTTGCCCCTTATCGTGGTTCATGAGTGTGAACGGAAGCTTTCTGTGCTTCTAGGACGGAGCTTGTTAGACAAGTTGCAGCTTAACTGGAATTCTATTTTCAGCTTAAGCGCAGAAGAGAGGGTAGCTAAACTTCGCAACAAGTTTCCGCGCGTTTCTTTCTTTTACGCTCTGAGCTATCAAAAACTTCGAAGCAAAACTAGTCCTGCAAGCTGGCTGCTCACCTGTGTTTTGTAAAGTAAGGCCAGTACCTTTCGCGTTACGTGACGCGGTCGAAAAGCAGTTGTCTGAGCTCTAAACGCAAGGCATAATCCAGCCAGTAAGTCAAAGTGACTGCGCAACACCGCTGATAGTGGTGCCAAAAAGAAGGTAACGAACTAAGGCTTTGTGGTGACTTCAAGGTCACAGTTAACCCAATACTGAAGGTTGACCACTATCCGCTTCCACTGCCAGAAGAGTTGCTCACTGCGGTTTGTGATGACAAAGTGAGTTAACCCAATACTGAAAGTTGAGCACTGTCCGCTTCCACCGCCAGAAGAGTTGTTCACTGCGGTTTGTGTTGGCAAACTGTTTTGCGTGTTGGATTTATCCTCGGCATACCAGCAAGTGTTGCTAAGCCCAGAATTAAATCCATCCTGACGGTGAGCACTAATAAGGAACTCTGTTTGTAGATCAGTAGAATAAACTTCCCTTTGCTATCGACAGCGGCCCAGCTTTGTTCCAATCAATAACGAATAAGGTGTTGATAGGCCTAAGCAATGTGGGTTGCTACATTGACGCCGTAATTGTCACATGACGATACATCGGTGATTACCAACGTACACTTGAGTGCGTCCTGGAACGATTAAACGAGCACAACATTATTCTCAAGCAAGAAAAGTGTTAAGTACTTCCAAAAATCGGTGTCGTATCTCGGACACAAACTGAGCTCAGAGAGTATCTACCCAACGGAAGGAAAAGTGAAGGCAATCATCCATTCACCACAGCCCAAAAACACCACAGTGCTGAAAGCCTACCTAGGGCTGCTGAACTATTACGGAAAATTCTTGAAAAATGTGGTATCAGTGGCAGAGCCATTGTACCGGTTACTGAGGAAGGACGAAAGATGGGTTTGGACCAAGCAGTGCAGAGATGCGTTTGACTGCACTAAGCAGCTGCTGATCAACAGCCGCGCGCTCACTTATTACGACGTTCGCAAGCCGCTGGGTTTGCAGTGTGATGCGTCATCGCACGGCGTTGGAGCTGTCATTTTCCACGTGTTGCCGAATGGCGAGGAGCGTCCGATTGCATTCGCTTCGCGAACACTGACACCTGCAGAAAAGAATTTCGCGCAGGGAGAAAGGGAGGCGCTCTCTCTTATATTCAGCTTTAAGGAATTCCACAAGTTTCTGTTTGGTCGACAGTTCGTTTTGTACACGGACCATCAGCCACTTCTATGGATTCTGGGGCAAAACAAAGCGACTCCTTCCCTAGCAACTGCTAGGATGCAAAGTGGTCCCAGATTATGTCAGCGTACCAGTACACTCCTAAATACCGTAAGGGCACTGAAACAGAAGTGGCTAATGCCTTCTATAGGCTACCTGTCTGTTCGACATCCAGAGAAGAGGCTGCTGAATGTCTCTCGGTTTTTGAGTGCGCCCCCTGACAGCCCGAGATGGGGCCAAAGCCACAGCACGAGATGCCACACTTTGCAAAGTTCTGGAGTACACCAGATCTGGCTGGCCAGGAGACGTCGCTGATGAACTACAACCGTACTACGTCCGGCGGCTCTAACTTTCAATTGAACATAGCTGTCTCACTTGGGGATCGCGGGTTATCGTACCCCAGAGCTTGATACCACCGGTTTTTTACGTTGCGTAATGAGGACCACCTCGGAACCAGCCGAATGAAGATGTTAGCTAGAATCTTTATTTGGTGGCCCGGATTAGACAAAGCTGTCAAAGAGTACGTTAATGAATGCAAGGTGTGTCAGGTCGTACAGCCGTCGGCGCAGCCTACAACACTGCGCCCTTGGCCATACCCTTCGAGGTGTTGGCAGAGGGTCCATATTGATTTCGCGGCAAAGGGTCCACATAAATATCTTGTTTTAGTGGACGGGTATTTCAAACGGGTTGAATTTTCTTTGATGAGCACTACCACTGCTACTCAAACAATCACCAAACTTCGCAGTGCCTTCGCTGCATTCGGCTTCCCCGAAGAAATTGTGAGTGATAACGGGCCACAGTTTGTACCTCAGGATCTGGAACGTTTCTTGACCAAACATAACAGACTCCGCCCTATCACCCAATTTGAAATGGGGCTGCCGAACGTCTTGTGCAGACTACAAAGCAGGCACTGATAAAGCAAGTGCTGTCTCACGCTGAGTCGGTGAAAAACGAATCAGTGCAAGAAGGGTTAGAGCAGCTTTTGATGAGCTATAGAAACACCCCTCATTTGGTGCCTGGAAAGACTCCAGCTGAACTCTTCTTGAAACGACAACCAAGAGTGAACTTGTCTTTCATCAAGCTCGACTTTGTAAAAGACATGACGAAAAAACAGCTGAACGTGAAACAGCAATGCGAAAAGCACAGGGGCGCAGACTGTGCGTTTCATCTGGGGGAAAGAGGCTGGGTGAAATGTGCGCGAGGTGAGAGCGTTCTCTGGAAGGACGGTGAAGTGAAACAAATTGTGCGTCCGGTGACATATATTGTGCGTGTGGCCGGTCAAACGCGATTCGTGCACGCTGACCACTTGCGCCGTTCTTCGACACGAGCAGATCAAGATTTAGTCTTGATTCCGCGACACGATTAATTGGACCCCACTCAACAGCACGAGCAGCCACCTCTGATGACGAAAACACATGACCTATACAACGAACCGATGTCCGATATCGCGCCATGTGCAACACCTTCGAGGACTGATTCGGTGACGTCTCCGCCTGATGCGACAACGCCAGCAGGTTTGTCACCTTCACCAGAAAATCAAGTCCAGCCGGACGTTGAGTTACGATGAAGTGCGTGTGTGCGTCATCCACCCGACTGGTCCAAACATTCAGATTTTAGAAAGTGATCAGCAAGTCGCGCATTAAGGAGGGAAGATTATTGTAACGCGAGAACCAAGTGCTGAGCGAGTAGCGCGAGGGTGTTTGACATCACGCTCGTGACATGGGCAACGTTCGTCGCGCGCATGAGACATCGTTTTGTAAGCTCTAAGAACGAGCTGGAAGCTATAAATGTTCTGCTGGTTTGAATCGTCGTGCTTCGTCATGGTTATTACACTACCAAGATTTGTTGACTGCATAACACCACCACGAAGCATTATCATCATCCGATCGCATTTCTAGGGCACAGAGAGCCGTCGCTTGACACAAACTTTATACAGAAAACACTGCGTAACTTGAAAAAAAAAACTAAATTCAGAACAGAAGGTCACATGCTTTGTATTTCCAAGAAGCTCTCCTGAACAAGATCGGAACATATGGAAGGCAAATTTAACAAAAGTTAGGTTTACGTTTAAAAAATATGTCGCCTAAAATATTATCAGCAAATGTTAAAAAAAACGTTCATGTTAAAAGAAGTTGCACCGTGAAAGTCTCCTTATGAGTTGAATGACCAGTTACTAGAGCGAGGCTTCCTCTCCCATGTGACTGCGTAGCAGAGTAGATTAAAAGCAGAACAAAATATTCTTGGGCCAACAAGATAGTTTTTTTGTTTTTTCCCAGATTTCCCAGACCAATGTCGGTCCGGAAAATATTGTCAGTTCATCAATATAAAAGACCAACACTAAAACACTAATATAAGGCGGTTAACACATGAGAGCCAGTGGAAACCCGCCATTTGCCTCCATGATCGCGGCTTTTCTACTACGCTGCACAAATAAAATAACGTAATAGATCTTTTCTACGAACAGTCGACCTAAAAATCCTACCTAGCAACGTTTAGTCTTTTCTTGTTACATTGAATGTGCTCAATTGCCTTCTTACCTTCAAATATGGTCGGCAGAGCGTCGGGTTCTGGCAAGCCTTCTTCTGACCCAAACCCATACGTACATAGTTTCGGGACGCACTGTATGAATCTCAAACTGCCTGTATCCCTGTAGTAAATATTGCACCTTGTATACGTTCACCGTGGTTTACAAACAAAATAAAACGAAGCATCCGGAAAAAGAAGCGCTTATATAAACGTGCGAAGAACACAAATAAGGAGGAACACTGGGACTCCTACCATGCGCATGCTTCAGTTTGTAAGAAAGAAATTGAACTAGCCAAGCAAAGTTTTTTTAACGTTGATGTCAAAAATATGTTGCGGACAGATCCAAAAAAATTTTGGAGGGTAGTAAATCCTAAAGCTGCCAATGTACTTCCGTGCTCTAGTACAGATAGTGTTTTGTTTGATGATTCCAAACTGGCTACTCAGTTTAACGAGTTTTTTGCAGTGTGTTTACTGAGGAGAATGACATTTCAGATTCGGCTGTACTACAAATGTCAGTCAACAGCAATATGGAAGATATAGTTATTTCTACTCATGGAGTTGAATGTGCAATTGATCGACTACCTACCAACTCTAGTCCGGGTCCAGATGGCATCTCTACCAAGTTATTAAAATTAACCAAACCAATATCTGGTCAACTTCTTGGAAGGCTGTTCCAACAATCACTCTCCACAGGTGAATTACCGGATGATTGGAAAAATGCTCGTGTCGTTCCTACTTTCAAATCAGAAGATAAAAACGTATTGAATAACTACAGACCCATTTCACTCACCTGTGTTTCATGTAAGCTTCTAGAACACATTATATCATCTCAAATCATGACCTACTTATCATCAAATCATCTTCTTTTCACAAACCAGCACGGCTTTCAGCGTGGTCGTTCGTGCGAGACGCAGTTGTTCGAGCTAGTTACGGACCTCCATAACTCTGTCCACTCGTCCAAACCCGTTGATGCTATTTTTATTGATTTTGCCAAAGCCTTTGATCGCGTTCCCCACAAACGACTAATACATAAACTGAATAAATATAACTTATCCACCTCCGTCGTTAAATGGATAACAAACTTCTTAGCTAACAGACGCCAGTCTGTTGTAATCGGTCAATGTCTTTCCTCCTCCCTTCCTGTGACGTCCGGTGTCCCGCAGGGATCGGTACTTGGTCCTGTGCTTTTCCTGATATATGTCAATGACCTCCATTCTAACATCACATCTTGCACTCGTTTATTCGCAGATGATTGCGTCATTTATCGTCCAATTACGGGTCCTCTGGATTGTAAAATTTTACAGGATGACTTGCATAACATCTCTGACTGGTGCGACACGTGGTTGATGCAAATAAATACAAGCAAAACGAAAGCTATAACATTCACCACGCAACGTCATCCATCTTCGCACACATACTTAATCAGAAATGATCCCATCGAAAATGTAAGTTCATTTAAATATTTTGGTGTTCACCTTTCATCTGACCTTAGCTGGAACACTCACATCCAACATGTTACTAACAAAGCGATGAAAACTCTAGGCTTCCTTAAACGTACTCTCTTCCAAGCAAACCCAGAAACAAAACTCGTTGCCTACTCAACTCTTGTCAGATCCCAACTGGAGTATGCATCCATCATTTGGCATCCTCACCAATCATATCTAGGAGAAAAAATAGAATCACTTCAAAACAAAGCCGCTCGTTTTATAGTTCGTGACTACTCCCGCTTTACTAGTGTAACCGGTATCAAACATCGACTCAACTTACCACCCCTTCACACCAGAAGGAAAGTTGCACGCCTATCGTTTATTCACAAGCTCTACCATAGCTCTTCAGCTTTTAAAGATGTTTTTTTACGACCAGCCCACCATATATCACCCCGTTTGGATCACCCTTTTAAAATTAATCCCATATATGCTCGAACTAACATGTTTAAAAATTCCCCTCTCCTTCTTGCAATTTCGGATTGGAACAGCCTTCCAAGGAAAATTGCCTCAATCGGTGATCATGAGTCTTTTGTTGCCGCCGTAAACACGATGCTACTTGCGTAGGCTAAGTTGAATTGAAATTTTCGTCTTCAGTTTTGTGCACCTATTTACCTTTGCTGTGTATATATATCTCCATTGTTGCTGAAAGTGCCGGAACGCGTCATAATGTTTTTCTATATGTATGCATTTTATTTTATTTTTATTTTTTATTCTGTGTGTGTTGCTGCTTGGTTTTTGTTTTTCAAATTCTGTACTGCTGTTCCCCCCTATGTAATGCCCGTGTGGGCCTTTAAAGTAAATAAATAAAAAAAAATATGCGCCGTCCGTAACACGTTTCGAACAAAAAACGGTGTAGCTGCTCGAACCCACCCACCCCTTTGAAATCTCGGTGTCGGAGTGGAAAAGACGGTAAGCGGGAAGAACAACTGCGACGAGCGCTCTTCGTGAAAGCTGGCGGCTACACATGAGTCCGGCATCGTGCAACAGCTACTAGTCAGTTGGTTCGGTGCCAAGAGAATTCTGCAAACACGTGAACAAACAAGAAAACAATTAACACTTCAGCCGATTGAGTGAATAGCATGACCCGTCAACGGATAAAAGCAAGCGCTATGCAGCGGCAGAACGACAACGGCTCGAAATGTAAGTAGAGCAGCCTACGAGGGAAGCGCGGCCAGCCACGGCGGGGTCCCCCAACCGGACTTTTGTGACGTCGGCTGACGGGCTTCCTCCTCTCTCCCTTTCCCTCTGCTTCGGAGAGGCATGGCTGCGGCGCTACTTTGAAGGCGCTTTTCCGGTTAATCCGGTGAGAAAATGAACAAACGAATACGATATTCGCGGTAGCTGAGGTTGCATTAAGCAGGGTCAGGTATTTTTTTCTCGTACCTAGAAAACGCTTTAGCTTCCCTTTAAAGGGCCACTCCGCTCAATTCCGAAAAATGTAGGCTTACATGTGATTTCATTTCACAAAGCACGACTATACAGCTCTTCGTCTGTGGATTTCGAAATGGGAATATTATTTGAGCAATCTTTGTTTAAACATCAGCAGATACCGAAATCAAAACCTTGGTTGCGTCACGCAACATTCGTCTCGTTTCGTCGTTTACCCTGAGACTGGGTTTTTTTTTAGAAGAGCAAAAGTAACAGAAAAACAGACAGGTTTCTGTTACTTTTGCTCTTCTAAAAAACCCAGTCTCAGATGTAAACGACGAAATGGTTGACTTCCACCAGCTAGCCTGTACTATGACTCTTTTTAGGTCTCGTGTCGTCAGTTTTGGCCTCGTCACGTCGAACCACGTCGTCTTGTGACGTTTGTGGAAGCGAAGTACAGGACACGTGACGCGGGCAGGTCGCTTCGGATGGCGTGAACGGTGATGGCCCTGGGGAGAGGGGAAATGGGAGAAGACGAAAGAGTAGAGGGACAACGGAGAAACCGGACATGGGGAACAAGCTGGGACTGGTCGGGTGAAGCGAGTTGGAGCGGGAAGACGCGTTGAGAGAAGTGCCAGGGAGCGCGCTGGAGAGAGTGCGGGAAACAACGCACCAGAAAAACGGAACGGAAAGATAGATAGATACATAGCAACTTTAATGTTCCACCAGATAAGGAGACACCGAGTCCTCGTCCCCGGCACGCAGGCCTAGGATACGGGCCCGGGACCTCCGCGATTAGAAGCAGGCAAAGAGGTCTTGGCTCTTCGCGGCCTCTTCCGCCAGGCTGATGGCTTGCTGCTGTGGAGCAGGGACCTCGTTCCTCAGCAGGGCTTCCCAGGCTTCTCTACAATTTATATTTTCTTTAGCCCCCTGGGAGCTAGCACATTCCCAGATTATGTGGTCAAGGGTCCCTCTCGCCTCACAGTGCTTGCACTTATCGTTTTGTTTGTCCATCTATCTGAACATGGTATGCCTAGACTGGGTTTAAGAAGTTCCCGGCTTGCAGGCGCCGCCATGCGACTGCTTCCTAGTGCTTATACCTTTGTCCGGTGGTGGCGCCTGTTTCCTTTGTAATCTATAATTTTCGACAATCTCCATATAATTTTGCAGACGCTCATCCATGTTCCGGCAGTCGGGCGGCTCCACAGTTACCCGGAAGTAGAAAGCTCGGGCTAACTCATGGGCCGCCTCGTTGCAAGGAACAGACGTATGTGCGGGGGTCCAAATTAGGCTAATGTTTCTGTTTATCTGTCTACCGGTCAGAATCCTTGCCGCTTCCGGCGAGATCCTACCCTTCCCAAAATTCCAGATGGCCGTTTAGCTATCGCTAATAATAAAATTGGATTTCGTTCCAACGCAAGTGAGCGCTATCGCAACTTCTTCAGCCGTTTCTGCGTTGCGGCTTCTAATGGTGGCGGCCGATATGGGAGCACCTCGGCCGTCAACCACTGAGGCGACCGCCGCACCCGACTTGCCACTTGCCGCGTCTACATACGCAACCGACTTGCAGTCCATTAAATCGAAGCGTCTAATTGGTGCTTCTGCTCACTTCTCCCTCCGCTTCGTGTTGAATATGGGATGCATGTGAGGAGGGAGGGGGAGAATGATTAGGTTTTTTCGGTACTCCTGCAGAATGCTTGACTTGACTCGTAGTCTCCTATCTGTTTGCAGGCCTACCATCTTGAAGATAGCTCTGCCCGTGGTCGTTTGGCTAAGTCTTTCGAGCTGCGAAATTCTGACAGGCTCCGCTATTTCGTCCCAGGTATTGTGCACTCCCATAGAGAGGAGCTTCACTGTGGACGTGCTAATTGGCGAGCCCAGGGCCCTCTTTGTGCATAGTCGGATGAGCGAGTCTTGTTTCCTTCTCTCCTCCGACTTGATGTTTAAGAACAGCGTGGCATAGGTCACGCGGCTTATTACGTATGCTTGAATTAGTTTTAGCAAGCTTCTTTCCTTCAGGCCTAGTCCTTTCAGCGCGACCTTTTTAAATATTTCATGAACTTGCGTGGCAAATCATTCTAGCCTTTTGATTGCCCCATCATTATATCCATTTTCCTGACTGAATAGTCCCAAGATTCCTGATCCGATCTACCTTTGGAACTGGTTTCTCCTCTACTTTAATACTAAAATCCCAGCTGCGTTTGCATTGGAGAGACTTTGGGTTATAGACAAATAATTCTGATTTTCGCGGAGAGCATGAGAGACCCTTATTGGCAGCATAGTCCACGACAGTGTCTGTCGTCGCCTGCAAGCGCTCCTCAATGCTCGCATAACTCCCCTGGTTAATCCAGAGGTTGATGTCGTCCGCGTAAATACTAAAATTCAGCCCCTCTACGCTCCTCAAAGCTGCTGGGGGGCTCACCATTGCCACGTTGAAAGGAAACGGGGAGAGAACCGAGCCCTGCGGCGTGCCTCTGCTCCCTAACTTTAGTGTGTGTGACTCAATGTCTTGAAACTTTATGCAGGCAGTTCTGTCTGACAAAACGTCCTTGATGTAGTCGTACGTTCGCGTACCTACCCCAATTTCTTGGAGACCGCAAAGGATCGCTTCGTGTTTAACATTATCAAAAGCCTTTGTCAAGTCCAGGGCGAGAATTACTTTCGAGTCTCTAGAACGCGAATCGATTATGTCATGTTTGAGTAGGAGCATCACGTCCTGCGTACTCAAGCCCGGACGGAAGCCGACCATCTCGCACAGCCGCAGGGCGTTTTGCTCCATAAAGCGCGCCAATATGGTCTGGACTACGCGCTCCATCAATTTTCCCATGCATGAGGTTAGAGAAATTGGTCTTAAATTTTCTAGTCTGGGGGTTTGCCCGGCTTTGGGATTAGAATTACGTTTGCCGACTTCCACTGCCGAGGCAGGTGGCCATTAGTCCAAATATCTTGCATGTACTCCGTCAGAGCGCTGATGGAGTCATAGTCCTGGTTTCTTAATATTTTGTTAGTTATCTCGTCAGGGCCCGGGGCCGATATTGTTTTTAGTCCCAATATTTCTGCCATGACCTCCGCTTTCATGATGGGTGCGTCGAGCTCCTCGTTGGGAGCACCGTCGTACTCTAAGAGGGGTACTATCGGTATCATCAATGTATGAGTTGACTACTTTGTCCATAAATTCCGAGTCTGTTCCCTCAAACGGCTGTACAACACTAAAGCGCACGACACAAAATCACCGACATTAGAGCGCCAACAGTAGAGCGCCGCAACTTTAGAGCACGCGACTCGAGAGCGCGGCGACGTTTACGCGTGCGACTCAAGAGCGCTGCGAAGTTAGCGCGCGCCACTCGAGCGTTTCCGCCGTCCCGCAACGCCCTCCGCAACCCGCAAAGATACCCGGAACTCTACAGTCAAGGCTAACGGTGCGCAGGCGCAGTAGCAACTTCTTCGTTGCGGAGGGCTTAGCGGAGGAAACGCGGTCTACAAAAACTCCCCATTAGTTCGCTTGTCCGCAGAGCGCCCATCACGAGAGCGCACATACAGTCCAGCGCGAGTGGCCCGACCGGACCGACTACTTGTTCGGACATCGCGTGTTTTATGTGAAATTGGTAGGGATTTATGCGACGGAATTCAGCAATGACATTGCGAAATTAGTCGACGAAATGTTTGCGTGTGAGAAACCAAGAAACGTTACAAAAAGCTGACAGCAAAAAAAAAGAATATTTGTAGCGTGCATTTTCACAGAAAAAAAGCATTGCAGCTAACCTAGCTTCATTAGTTGTTTGATTTTGCATATTTGCAGGGGAGGCTTTTTCTGTATCCGTCAAAATACTGGAAAGATGTTTGTGCATCCGATAAAGTTGCGCTGAGCTTTCCTTCGATGATAATTTTTAACGGTGATACTTTTTTAGCAGTGAGCTTTCTTCATTACGGACATGGACGTCAGAATACCATTTAAACCTATGCGAGGAACGTCTAAATACGCCTCGCAAGTCGTCTGCTCTTTCGCGCAGACCGGTGGCGTGACGTCAGCTCGCCGCGCTCTGGATTGGAGGATGGCTCCGGGCGGGAGCAGGCGGGAGGCTCGGGGGTAAACAAAACGTGTGTGTCTTTTCTCCGCGGCCATTGCGGACGGGCTTTTCTGTGGCTCTCGGAAATCCACTGCTAGTGCTTGAACGAGGACGCGGCATACGGAAAAAAGAGTCCGGAAATACCTCGGAAATGTACGTTACTTTGTTTGACGCGAAAGAATTTACCTTGGGAGCATACGAAGCACCAATATGCGTCCCGGTCTCCGGCGGTCGGATGTTGACATGAGCCCCCCCAACGTCAGCACGGTGATGTGCGACGCGAGGTGAGCCTTTCTACTTCTTGGCAGAGACCCCTTTTCGCTAGAAAGTGTCTTGGTGTCTCCGTGAAGCATCAAAGTGCAGCTACAGTCCTCTTCGACGAGCTGAACGGGCTGCCGAGCTTTCGAAGGCCGACCTCCCGCAGCGCTGGCACCCGGAGAACCGCGCCATGGCGATCGCTGGGGTGAGTTACGTCGTCTCTGTACAGTTCGCATCATTCACAAACAGTTGCACGTGAAAGGAGTGTAGCAAAGTAAAAGGGAATGTTTCGGAAAAGCAGCGGATTATAGCGATCGGTGAGGTACGACCGAGCCGAGTGCGCAGTCGTCTGTTTTTAGTCTTTCCCCCCAGCGACAGGTTGAATGCCACTTGTTCAAACAGAGTGCGTGCAGGATATCTGTATGTGGTCATAAACTTCGCTGTCACGGCTCAGTGTTCGATGGTAGCTAATTTTAGCAGTGATAGCGCCGTGTCTAAGGGACATCCGATGTCACTTCATACCGGTGGCGTAGCCACGGAGGGGGGGTTCAGTACCTCGTGCCCCAAATCCCCCCCCCCCGGCCCCAAAAAACCTGGCTACGCCAATGCTTCCACGCGCGCGATAAAGTGTCGTCCTAAGGTGTTAAACTCAAGACGCACTGTTCTTCTGACGTGTGTTCCATCAGTCGCTCGCCGCTGATTTGTTTCACCACAAAGCGCCAGTGAAGCAAACGTTGCGGAGGGCGAGTAGCATGGTTTCGTACCCGCCTACTAGTTTTCTTAGGTCCGTTAATTTGCAGCGCTTGAGTTGCCCCTACCTCATCATTCCAACAGAATCCACCGGCTGCCGGGCTACTGAAAGGGCCCTCTGCTCGGAGGACATGCTGCAGGCCCTCTGTAATGCACTTGGCGCCTGCATGCGACTTCCAGGGGTCTGCGTTTCACGGCCCCGTTACCAGCTGGGAAGTTCTCCATGGAGGTAATATTATGAAAGAAATCACCCTATGCATTGAGAGGCAGCTTTCAGAAGTTGTGAAAGCCAAATACATATGCTGATATCTTTAGTAAAAAAAATATAATTAATACTTGCTTTATGACTTATGTATTCTCTATTTTGCAAGCCACATATGGCAGGAAGATGTCACGTGATCTCAACCTGGTTGCTCAAACACTGAAAAGCTACCTGTTGCAGACCACTGTACCGTTGTTATTTATTATATGTTATTCCTTGGCACTGGGGGACCGGTGGACGAGGGGGCTTGCGCACACCAGCTCGGAGAATGTGGAGTGAAAGCTCGCGCTGCAGAACCCAGGATCGTGTGTTCGATCCCCACCTTTGTCCGTTTCGATCTGGATGAGGATTGTACCGGCGTGCAGTCGTGTATCACTACTGCGTGATGCACATTATAGACCTCGCAGTCGTACTGCACTGGCTAAATTGCTGATCTACCACTGGGAGACTCATCGCCCGTTGAGGCAGATCAAGTTCGAGGCTGTATAAATATACACACAACCCAATTCCTTGGGCACGCTGCTGGTATTGCTGTGCTGATGTTTGGACGCCCTTTTCTTGGTTGTTGAAATGACTACCGTGATGCTTGGGTGAAATAGCCTGGTCAGTTACCTCCTCGGCCGTAGCGTGTCGTTCACTTGTTACTCTCTCTTCTCCTCTGGTTAATGTGGCTCAGATAACTCATGCAGTCAGCCGGCTTGAAGTTCTCTCGACACCACATTCTCACATCTCTGGCCGATCGTCCTGCTTCGCGCAAACTCACACACCTCGTCTTCTTCGATACTCTCGAATGCGCCTCGGTCGCCCGCTCGGCCGCTGTTTTATAACAACCTCCTTGACGTGACAAATCTAGCTTCTGTATCCGACCATCAATGCGGGTTATCGCTCAATTTGTAAACTTGATGTTTCAAAGTAACAGTACGAGCTTCCTCCACATATACCAGCAACCAAGCAATGAAAAAAACCAAAGCTTTAACTTCCAAGACTAAAAACCCAGGAGTATGAGGACAGAAGGGACAAGCGTGTAATCTCAGTATATGGAGAGGTGTCCTCGAAGTTCCCAGCTTTAAAATTGTGGTAGTGTTTGAGTTGGTTTAAGTTCAAGGAGTCTCAAAAGAGCAAATGATGCAAAGTTATTTATTTTTGATTTGCATCCCTCGGATGCTGGCAGGTGTTTAGTACAAAGGGAATGAAAAAGACATGTTCATTTATGCATTCTGTTGTAAAAACAGGCTTTCACTGATTTTCAGTTGGTAATGGCATGGGAGGACAAATACGCTGCTCAAGGGTGTAATCGGATCGTTTGACTTCTCGGACGACTCTTTTACAGAGGACGACATCCTGTCCAGCACCAGCTTCACCATCTGGGCCCAAGTGCACGAGGGGGTCGCACTGCAAGCACATGAAGAGGAGGGCATTGCGACCTCGAGGCCAAGCTTGTACATCTATCAGTGCGGAGTCTGAATGGATGCCAATTGGTACTGATGACATTATGAAGGTGAAACGTCCTGGATCTCAGGGGAAAATCTGACTGAAGGACGAGCTGAAGTTGTTTCTGACTTTATCCTCTCATGACTTGAAAGTAATCTGCCTACTTCATGAACTTTGAAGCTGCAAAATGTTTCTGTAACTTTCCCACTTCAACGTAATGTGCACATTGAAACATGTTCCTTTTTTCTTCTGCTTTCCACTGATGAAAAAAAGCAACAAATCTCCCTCTTGTTGCAATGGGGAGGTGTGCAGACTGATTGCATATTTTATATACGCAATCAGTTCCATAAGTGAATAAAGATAAAGCAGAATACATGTTCACAAATTATTTGTGAATCCTCTAAACTTAGTGAAGTAAGTAGTTTATGTTCGAGTCATGTATTTATGAAGTCAGAACCAGTTTTAGTGCATTTTTAAGAAGCCTTTTAGACCTGAGACTTCTGCTTTAACTCAGCGACAC
>JAZHYW010018089.1:0-87671 GCA_037355805.1 Ixodes ricinus
GCTACTTCCTCGATGAAATTAACGAAACCTATGCCTGCATTTCTGGAAAATATGTCCAATATAAGAAAAGAGGCGGAAATATTATATTGCCGCGCACGCAGCTTGCCAAGTAGGCAGCGCGCGTGGCCTAACGTTTATAGCGCCTGCCTCCCACGCGAAAAGCCAGGGTTCGATTCCTGGCCGCGGAACGACTTTTGTGGACACCTAATGTAATGTTCTCGTAAATTCGAGAATTGTGTTGCTTGTTCGAGGTTAGAAAGTTCTACACGCCGAACCTTCTGGGCCGATTATTCCAGAAGTCTGAGCGTGTACGTAAGGGGCTTCGCGTGGCGAACCAAGTCAGTTTTCGCCTCAGCGTTCGATCCTGCTGCTTCGCCGCTTTCGACGCCCGCGACGCTCTGTTATTATCTTCTGTTTCCTTTTTACTTTTGGGCACAAGTTCGCCCCATTAAACGTTTAGTTTCTTTTGTTATCACCGCCTCATCAGTTGTCATTCGTGACATTTTGGTGGAGGTACTGGGTACCGCACGTCGGTGAAGCGCACCCTCCAAGTTCCCGCAGTACAAGTCCGAACCCAAGCTCCGGAGGGCCCGACGAAGGCCAGACCGAGATCCGGTTCAGTCGTCGCACCCAAGGCCTACACCCGGAATTAGGATTTCCACCGCCCAGGAACACGCATCCAACGAGGCCGACGATGAACGACCAGCAATCGCAGACCCTGACCGCTGCCGCCGTCATCTGCCTGCCCGTTGCCCAGCGAACCCCGACGACCTTCCATGGCGAGAACCACGAAGACGTGGAGGACTGGCTTCTGCACTACGAACGTGTTGCACGCCATAATGGATGGACCACAGAGCAGTGCCTCCAAAACCTCTACTTCCCCTTGAGGGTACCGCGAGGGCAGTGGTTCGAGAACCACGAGGCGTCGCTTACGTCGTGGGACACCTGTATCGCCGGCCTGGAAGAAGACATTCACGAACCAGACACGACGACAGCGCGCGGAAGACCTCCTGCAAGTACGAACCCAAGGGCCCAACGAAACGGTCACCAGCTTCGTTGAAGACGTCCTCCGCCTGAGCAGCCGCGCCGACCCTCAGTCCACCCAGGAGAAGAAGCTGCGCGTCTTGATGAGAGGAGTGAGGAGTGACATCTTCGGTGGCCTGGTTCGCAACCCACCAACTACTGTCGCTGAATTCGTTGCCGAGGCAACTAACATCGAGAGGGCCCTGTCAATCCGAGCCAGCCACTACAACCGACTCGACGGCACGCCTGCTGCCTCGACGCTGACAAGTTCCCGATTCGATGAGGGCGGCACCAGCGCTGACAATCTTCGTGCAATTGTCCGCGATATCGTCCGGGAAGAGCTCGGGAAGCTGCTGTCTGCTGCCAACCAGCCGGCTTCGCTGGCGATAGCCGAAGTTGGTACGCCAAGAAGTTCAGCGGGCAATTCAACCGGAGGCTCCTGCCAGCGTAGCAGCACCCGAGGAGCTCACCCTGACCTACGCCGCAGTGGCCAGACGGCCACCACCTCCTCCTCGCCTATTCCGCGCCGCCCCGACGTCAGTCTCCTGCGCCGCAGCAGAACCGTTGCCACGACGTCCAGGTCCAGTACGCCTGCCAGGAGCCCCGCGCACCCCGGAAGACTTCCGTGTGGCGAACGCCCGACCGACGCCCTCTGTGTTTTCATTGCGGGGAAGCAAACCACGCTTACCGCCAATGCCCATACAGACGACTCGGGCTGCGCGGGTTCCACCCGAATGACCCACGCCCCCGTTATGGTGAACGCCCTCGGGAGATCGACGAGTACCTGCGACGAGCCTCAGTCACCCGAGGCCTGCGTCCCGCCGAGAGTTCCGGTCACCGTCGCCAAGACGTCCAGCTTCGCCGATGCACCGACCCCGACGTGAAAGCCTGTCACCCATCGCTTCTCACCGGGAAACTAGGCGCGGCAACCCCTGGAGGTGGAGTTGCCGAAGACGACTGACGCCAAGATCCTCCATGAACGTCGGAGGGTCCCCACTCGAACGCTACCAGAGACCGACACGACGCCCCTGCAACGGTGTCTAATAACCTAAACGAGTCGTCATCGACGGCCACGACGCATCAGCGCTCGTTGACACAGGGAGCAGACTACTCAGTCTTGAGTGGAGGCTCTCCCGCCGCCTTCGAAAAGTCACGACGCCATGGGATGGACCTCATATACGAACCGCCGGGAGGGCACCTCATCACGCCGGTTCGGAGATGCACTGCTCGCGTCGAGATCGACGGTGAGACGTGCCCTGTAAAGTCTCGTCGTTCTGCAAGACTGTTCCAGGGACGTTATCCTCGGCATGGACTTTCTCTGCGAGTATGGCGCTGGCATCGACCTCGGAGCAAACCGGCTGACGCTACGAAAATCTGCTCCACCAGCGGAGGAACCAAAAGCGACGTCATCCGCGGTACGAGTCCTCGCAAACCACGTGCACCTACCACCGCGGTCAAGTGTTTTCGTACCCGTGGGGGTTGATGGGATTTTCTGCGGCGACGTTTTGCTCGAAGGAAGCCTCCTCCAGTTGCTTCTAGGAAGAGGGATTGGCATCGCAAGAGGCGTCGCGGAGCTCCAAGACGGACACACTGTCGCACTGGTAACGGACTTCCGACAGGAGGCTCAGCACCTTACGAAAGGCACCGCCGTGGGTCACGCCGAGGAACTCCCGGACTCAGCCGCAATCGCCGGAATATCAGAAGACTTCTCTTCGTGGCCACCCAAGACAACGCCGCCTTCGCAGTTTGACATC
The DNA here is from genome assembly GCA_037355805.1 of Ixodes ricinus. Taxonomy (NCBI): domain Eukaryota; kingdom Metazoa; phylum Arthropoda; class Arachnida; order Ixodida; family Ixodidae; genus Ixodes; species Ixodes ricinus. The sequence continues at coordinate 2,778 of JAZHYW010018089.1, forward strand.
GACCCAACCCTGCCTACCCCACAACGACGACAACTCAGTGACCCTCTCGCCGAGTTCACTCAGTGCTTCTCCACGTCGTCAAAGGTGCGCCAAACGACCGTTGCGAAACACCGAATTGTCACTGAAGACAACGCGCTTCCCCTTCGTCGGTCGCCGTACCGAGTCTCTGTGAAGGAGAGAGAAGTCATCCAGAAGCAGGTCCAAGAAATGCTCGATGGCGACATTGTCCAGCCCTCAAGCAGCCCGTGGGCTTTATCGGTAGTCCTTGTGAAAAAGAAAGACAGGACTCTTCGGTTCTGCGTGGACTATCGCCGACTGAACGCTGTAACAAAAAAGGACGTCTACCCGCTGCCACGCATCGACGACACCCTGGACCGGCTGCGCCACGCCCGATACCTTTTGCCTATGTACATAAAGAGTGGGTACTGGCAGATCGAGGTCGACGAACAAGATCGTGAAAAGACTGCCTTCGTCACGCCGGACGGGCTGTACGAATTTAAAGTGATGCCGTTCGGGCTATGCACAGCACCGGCGACGTTCCAGCGCGTAATGGACACCGTTCTTTCCGGCTTGAAATGGCAAAGTTGTCTCGTCTATCTCGACGACGTCATGGTATTCGCCAGCGACTTTGACGAGCGCCTCAGACGTTTGCGAGCCGTGCTACAGGCTATCCAGAACGCCGGACTGACACTGAAGCCGTCATCATGTCGGTTCGCTTACGGTGAGCTCAAATTCCTGGACCATGTTGTGAGTGCTCAAGGCGTAAGTCCTGACCCTGCAAAGACATCCGCTGTCGCCGAATTTCCGAAACCATCAGACAAGAAAGCGGTACGAAGATTTCTTGGGCTATGCGCATACTACAGACGTTTCGTTCGCGATTTTACCAAAATTTATTTACCACTCACGCATCTGACGAAGGACGACGTGAACTTCCAGTGGGGAGGAGCAAGAACAAGCGTTCAACGAACTGGAGGAAAGACTACAGTCGCCTCCTATCCTCAGACACTTCGATCCGTCAGCAGAAACAGAAGTTCACACAGACGCCAGCAACGCCGGGCTAGGAGCGGTGCTCGGCCAAAGACAAGACGGAGCAGAGAGGGTGATCGCTTACGCAAGTCGGGCACTGTCTAAGGCAGAGAAAAATTACTCGACAACCGACAGGGAATGTCTCGCTGTCGTCTGGGCGTTAACCAAGTTCCCCCCATACCTGTACGGGATCCCGCTCCGCGTTGTCACGGACCACCACGCTCTCTATTGGCTCGCAAACCTCAAGGACCCGTCAGGACGCCTCGCCTCGCTTGAGCCTTCGACTGCAAGAATTCGACGTGACCGTTGTGCACAAGTCTGGCCGCAAGCATAATGACGCCAATTGTTTGTCTAGGGCCCCAGTCGAATCTCCTCCTGACAGCACAGACGACGATGATGACGCCCGTTTTCTCGGAGCAATAACAGATACTGAAATGGGAGCACTTCAACGAGACGACCCCAAACTTCGCGCCGTGATCGACCACCTCGAAGGTCAAGGAACCTCTGTTCCGCGATTCTTGGCCCGAGACTTGCCAAGCATCGTTCTGCGACGAGGCGTGCTCTTCAAGGAAAACTTCGGAACGAGCGACCCTGCCTGGCTGCTGGTTGTTCCGCCCAGCCTGCGAGAAGAAATCTTTCAAGCATGCCATGACGACCCGACGGCTGGACACCTTGGCTACAGCAGGACGCTCGCCCGGGTTCGTGACAAGTACTACTGGCCGAGACTCCCGAAAACAGTCCACCTGTACACACGGTCATGCCATGAGTGCCAACGACGTAAGAAGCCTCCGACGAAGCCAGCAGGACTCCTGCAGCCGATACCTGCACCGACTACGCCCTTCCAGTAGGTCGGAATGGATTTACTTGGGCCGTTCCCAACATCGGCGCCAGGAAATCGGTGGATTATCGTCGCAACCGATTATCTTACACGATACGCCGAGACGAAAGCCCTGCCATCGAGAACAGCGGTAGAAGTCGCTAAGTTTTTTGTCGAGTCTATTCTCCTTCGACACGGCGCACCTGAAGTCCTGATCACCGATCGCGGGTCGTCTTTCATGGCACAGGTGACTCAAGAAGTTCTTCGGCTCAGTCATACGAGCCATCGACGAACAACCGCTTATCATCCGCAGACCAACGGGCTAACGGAGCGGCTCAACAAGTCGATCGCCGACATGGTCTCTATGTACGTCGACGGAGAGCACAAAACATGGGACGAGGTGTTGCCGTACGTCACGTTTGCGTACAACACACCGATGCAAGAAACCACGGGAATGACACCGTTCCAACTGGTACACGGCCGGACGGTTACCACAATGCTCGTCGCCATGCTGCCTCACGTGCCGGCCGACGATGGCAACGACGATGCTCAACTGATCTCGCAGCGCGCGGAAGAAGCTTGTCATTCTGGCAAGAATCAAGATTCAAGAGCAACAACGAGTCGACGCACGCCGGTATAACCTTCGTCGCAGGGACGTCCACTTCCAACCCGGAGACCGGGTATAGGTAGGAACGCCGATACGGCGCCGTGGTCTTAGTGAGAAACTCCTAAAGCGCTACTTCGGACCCTACAAAGTACTTCGCCGACTCGAGGACCTGAACTACGAGGTGATGCCCGCCGGAACACGGACTTCATCACGCCGCCCTCCACGACCAGAAGTCGTCCACGTCGTGCGCATGAAGCCGTACTACGCTCGATAGGACTGTGGACCTTATGTGTTCCAAATTACTCTTTAGCTTACCGTTACTTTTGTTTGCTCTGTTTTGGTTTTTGCTGCATCGGGGCGATGCACTTTTTAAGGGGGAGTAATGCCGCGCACGCAGCTTGCCAAGCAGACAGCGCGCGCGTGGCCTAACGGTTATAGCGCCTGTCTCCCACGCGGAAAGCCAGGGTTCGATTCCTGGCCGCGGGGACGCCTTTTGTTGACATCTAATATAATGTTCACGTAAATTCGAGAATTGTGTTGCTTGTTCGAGGTTAGAAAGTTTTACACGCCGAACCTTCTGGGCTGATTATTCCAGAAGTCTACGCGTGTACATAAGGGGCTTCGCGTGGCGAACCAAGTCAGTTTTCGTTTCAGCGTTCGATCCTGCTGCTTCGCCGCTTTCGACGCCCGCGACACTCTGTTATTATCTTATGTTTCCTTTTTACTTTTGGGCACAAGTTCGCCCCATTAAACGTTTAGTTTCTTTTGTTATCACCGCCTTATCAGCTGTCATTCGTGACAATATATGTGGGCCTTCAAAGAGGAAGAAAACTGCTTCTTCTAGTAAAGATGTGATTGAGGTTCACTCGATCTGAATCATTAGCAATGTTCAGTTTTCTAGTAACTAAGAGGAAAATAACTGCAAAAAGGCCTTTCAGCTTCTATGTTTCCCACGTGAGCTTTGAACGTGCACATGCGTGGAAAGCACGACGGAAAGCAATAGCACGTGATGGGAGCTAGCTGAGCATCTGAAAGAGTCACCCTGCGCTCCTTGTCTTGCAAGTGACTATACCTCTGGTTTTCAGGACCTTCACTAAGCACGCTATCTTTTTTTCAGTGAAAGGCGCAATCATCGGTGCGCCACCCAACATACTGAAGTTAAAATTTAAGGTGGCCTAGCCTTAGCTTCTGCACTACATAAACACACCTGCCACGTTGAACGTCTCAATTTTGGCACGGATGAAGTGCATGTACAATTAAATTACACGCTAAAATATGTCATTTTATTTGCACAATTGCGTAGTTTTTCTAAATATTCGTTATCTCTTATCGTCTCCTAGTAATGATATATATTCTATATATTTGCGTTTTATTTGAAGGCGGGAGATTTGATGAATGCTGAAAAAGAGTGTTACTACTACTGCCTCCTGAAAACAATATCTTGCTCTCAAATTCAAATGCACGCAGTAAAAAAACAAATTATATCGAAAAGATAGAAATGTATTCCACGTTCGATAAACTGGAGCTCCGAAGTTTCTTTTTTTCATTTCGGATCAAGCGAGGAATAGCGAATATCCTCCCTAATCTTATTGAGACGTGTTATCTTAATTAAATTTCTTTGTTGTCGAGGCTTGGCCGTCAAGATCATATTTCGCTTAGTCTACAGGATGGGGTTAAACTAGCGATAGGGATCAAGTTACGAGGAGATAGGTCGACGTAAGAGCGAAACTAATGAGCAGTGCTCTATCGGCGTCGGCAGCGAGGATGAAGTAGTTTTCCTTGTGTTCCTGTTTTCTGCACTATGCTAAAAAAATAAAGGGCTTGTTTACTAAGTCGACTATTCATCCCTGTTTCAAACCAATCTCAGCTCATTCCTTGTGACGACATTCACAGGTTCAAAGTATGCTGATGTTGGATGATGAAAGTCGTTTATGAATAGATTTCTCCTTGCCGTTTAAACACTTTGTACAAAAGGGTGCTTCCAGCAAAGGATAAGTCAACGGGATTAACAGTACTTAACAAGTACGAGCACGCAGAAGGCGCTTTCATTGTACTATAAGTTTTATTTACAAGGTAAGTATGGTGGGAGCTGAGGATATTAAGCTGTCTGAGCAGCTCGACTGGTCCTCAACTTCCTCAAGTACAAAGCAGGGGTTAGAAAAGTAATGTAAAAGAACACAACGAATTTTACAGTAATAAAAGGTACTTCTACTACAAAAGCAACGAAAACGACCAATACTAATTGAAAATAGAAACAGTAATTAAATAGCTGAACACAAACAAAAAAACTAAAAAATAAAGAAACTTATTTCAGAATTACATAGTAGAGCAAAAAACTTTAGTTTTCCATGCTTTTCTACATTGTGCGAAGTTTACGGTAGCTGCATGTACATATCAAAATTAAAATGTGATAGCTTTTAATAGACATGATAATAAAAAAACAGAGGAATTACTTCGGGAGTTTAGTCGAATTGTAGGTACAGTGCTCAGCGAAACGAAATGAAACAGCGGAGCACGTGGCCTCGCGTACGCGTGTCGCCATCTGCAACGAGAAGCGGTCTATCTGGCGTCGCGAGTTGCACATGCGCACAGATGAGCCAAGCACTCGGCGACTCTTCGTGCTTGCTGCACAACCCCTGATAGCTGATAAACACTCGCCACGAGTTTGCAACTTGACAGCGTTTTTTTTTTATTTGCAATAGCGTAAACAGATTTATCTCTTTCCAAAGGTTAAAGTTGTAAAAAAGTGACCACCACTCGCATTGATCTCACAGTTCATGCCTAGGTGTAGTGTCATTGCACGTGTGTCCTTGCCTTAGACTCAATAAACAAAATGTATTTTTTGCTGTCATTTTTTCATAAATTTGGGGCAATATAACTTTAACTCTTGAAGTAAAGATAAAATTGCGATTTTCACCCGATGAATAAAAAACGCTGTTCAGCTTGATATTCCTGCTTTGTAGTAATCACATATCCGGGGTTGCCCCTGAGTGCAAACAGCCTCAAGTGCCTTGATACTTATTTTACCAGTAACGACAACCAACACATATGACAAAGCAGATTCCGCTGGAAGCAAATGGCGGCATTCAGTTCAAACCTCTGCTAAGCGCCGCCATTCGCTTTCTAAAACTTGCACCGTCAAGCAGTTGTCGCTTCAAAAATGTCGCTACTTCCAGTAAGCTCTTATCTAGGGACTTTAGAATCAGCCACTGCCTGCTTTCCTCAGATAAGCGCGTGTGCGACTCGCGACGCCAGATTGCACGGCTTCACCCGGCAGATGTCGCAGCACGTACCGGAAGCCGCGCGCTCCTCTGGTCCATTTTGTTTCGTTGATCACTGTACTGGCCAGTTCACTTTATATCTTGTAGAATAGCGAAACGTGTTTGCTTGCATTTAGACCAGATTACGTATACTACTAATATTAATTTGTTTCTGATTTATAGCGGACACTCCAAAAGTATTTATATAGGTTGTAGTATTTGACCACAAGTCATGCGATGAATGTGCCGTATATATTTATTTTGCATTAAGTGAACACACGGTAGGTTTACAAATGTAGCTGTACCCGACACCACTTGGAAATTGTTTCAATGTGAGTAAAAATGAAATATAAAATATGAAATATGAAAAGGATGTGTGATAAAATCGTTAACTGGATAGAAGCATACCTGTCAAATCGGAGTCAAAAAAGTTGAGATAAATGTAAACATATCTGCACCTCTAACTGTAACCTCAGGAGTCCCGCAGGGCTCAGTCTTAGGACCATTATTGCTTTTGATATATATAAATGATATAGCTACGCACATTGAAGAACCAGTAAAACTAAAACTTTTTGCAGATGATTGCCTTTTTTACTCTGTGATAAACAACACTAATCGATCGATTAGCCCTGAATAGGAACCTGGAAAATTTAAGGAATGGTGTGAGGACTGGCAAATGCAAATACATTTTCGTAAGTCGACATATATCCATATAACGAACAAAAAAACGTTTTGAAATTTTGGTATATTATAGGCAATGTTGATTTGAGTATTGTAAACAGTTTTAAGTACCTAGGTGTGGTGATCTCACACGATTTGCAAGAGCGCACCCATATAGATAATGTCTACTCCTCTGCCGATCGAAGTTTGTGCTTCCTTAAACGAAAGTTATAAAATGCAACTAGTAATGCCAAAATGACAGCTTATAAGACAATGATTCGTCCTAATTTAGAGTACGCCAGCATTGTATGGAGTCCATACAGAAAGGTAGACATCAATAAACTAGAAAAAATGCAAAGGTAGGCTGCACGTTTCATCCTTAATAAATACAAACGAACAGACTCTGTGACTGAAATGCTTAGCCAGTGTGGACTTCAATCATTAGAAACTAGACGGAGAATAGCGCGGCTAAAATTCTTTTTTGGGTTGTATAACAAGCACTTAAACATTGAACACGGAACTATATATAAAAGAGAGCTTAAGCTGACTCACGTGTAGCTCTACGACGATTTCTTGGCCTTGTCAATTTTTACAGGCGTTTTGTGTCACACCTGCGCAGTGTTGCCACACCCTTGGAAGCCCTACTCTGCAGTTCCACCGCAGAGAAGTCACCTCCGGTTTGGCCCCCTGAGGCAGCACTAGCTTTCGATTAAGCGTCAAGAAAGAAACTCGCGGACGCCACGCCTGTGTGCATCCTTCACCCGAAGCACTCGACTTGCCTGAGGGGTCGACGCTTCCAGCATCTGCTGTTGTGCGTCCGTCTTGCAGCAAAAGGTCGATCATACATCTGGTCTCCCATTTCTTTCTTCTCACGAAAGTCGTGCAAGACGACTGAGAAACGCTGCAGCACTTTTGGTAGAGAATTGCTGCCGCTACCGGCCCGTACAAGCATTTCAGACATTTTCCTAGAGGGACGCAATTTTTTCATCGCGACAGATCTCTTAAGCCGCCTCGTCCATGCATTCAGTCGCCCCACGATCAGAACCACTCCCGCGAGAGTGCCGTCATCTCTCCTTCATCGCAGAGTGCACCTGGGGAAGCCGTCTCGGAGTGCCTTCCACGGTGATGACCGATCGAGGACGCACCGTTCGAGTCCGCTCTATTCCGGTCAACTTGCCAGTCCTTCTCGGCTGCTCCCGTACACGCACAACAGCTGACGATCCTGCTGCAACCGGCCCAGTCGAACGCCTTCATGGTGCAGCCAAAGTCGGCACTGCGTACGCAGTCGTCTCCCGATGCCTGGGTCGACAACTCGCCCATTGTGCCGCTTGAAGGTTGCGTTCAGCGCCTGCAAGCGGATCTGGGGCGTACAGTGGCTGAGCTCGTCTGCCGGTGCTCCGCTACGCCCGCCTGCGGACGCAGATCGAGCCGCCTACCATACCAGACAGCCTGGATCCCGCATCCCGTACGTCCGCAAGTTGCTGCTGCGCGCAATGTCAACGCTTCGCCCAGTTTTGTAGATATTGCAATATAGACGTATCACGCAAAACCAAGCTCGCTACACACGCATATTAAATCACATGCAAAGAACCGATATAAGTAGTAGGATAGACGTTTTAAAATACGCATTCTTTGTGCAAACAATTGAAGAGCTGAACCAACTCCCAGATTATGTTATTAACTCTATTTTTTTGAAAAACAGCGCGAATAACACACGGACAAAGAAGAGAACACACAGGACGATGCGCTGACTCTGGAAATATGTCCCAATTCCGAGTCCTCTTCAGAAAAGACATTTAGCCAGCAATCAATAAAAAGGGCGTTTTCCTTTTTTTATTTCTCTTCTTTTTACAAAGTGTGAGCGATATGTCCATGTTGTCTTCAATTAAAAATTGTGTAACAGACTTCTTCCATTATGTACGTATGTATAGAGTTCAAATTTTTGATATGACTGTACATATATTGTTGTTACCTCTCCTGTAATAGCCTTCAAGTGAAGGCTGACAGCATTCTTAAATAAATAAATAAAAATAAACTTAATTCGGGTGAAAAGAGGTCTCTAATGCTGGTTAAATACTTACAAATTAGGTAAAAATAGCTCAACTACTCTACACAGAAAGGTAGAAATAGCTCAATTACTCCTGTAATTAGAGATATTTTTTGTTAGTAAAGTGGTTAACGTGATTTTTCAACGGCATGGCTGGAGGAGAAGACATCACCAAGACACTTGAACTATAATACATTTCCTATACGACGTGAATTTAAGATTATGCCATGTTTTATAAAGTGTTTTTTTATCGGAATATATTTGCTTTTGTCAATTTCATTTACATTCATAGAATTTATTCTTGATCATTTGACAGTATTTTCGTTGCATCGTGACGTTTATCTCTGAGCTCATTAACATCATTACCAGAAAAAAGTGTACTAATATCATCCACATCTATAATAAAGCCTCGCCTTCTAAAGTAGAAGTGCGCAGAATTCGATATGAAGAGTATAGTCACTAGTTAAGAATCAAAGGGCATAGCGAGTCCCAATTGCTCATTATTGCTCCGCAAAGAATCAAATTGCAGATCTTATCAAATGGGAGTGCTGATGGAGGAACCAAAATGCAAGAATAGTGAAGACCACAGACTCACACTGCGTTTTTAGGCATGCCACTGTCGGCCATTGCTAGAGCACCATCAGATGCATCAAACCTAATGAAAAAAACGTTAAAAGTGCGAGATTTATCTTTGTTTTTGTTGCTATATTTGAGAAGACCAAGCAATCGACGAAGTGTTTCTAGGAATGATGGAAAATGCTTGTATTGTGATGTCAATCTTTTCTACTGTGAAGATTTGGAAAATATGTTTTTCCATCCTTCGTTGAGTTCATCCAAGGGCTCCACGAGCAACCAGCCGGAGTCATGTCGCCATGTAAGCACAGAAAAAGGTTTGCTTTGATGCTATGCTCACTATTATACTTTTACTTGGGAAAAGGTGCAGATTATGTTTGAGACATTCGTTTTCTTTCAAAATAAAAGCAAATCTACTCTTGCTCGCTACAGTAACTTTTCTTTCTAAAGCATTCTCATACGCAACTTTGTTCGTGTTGCGAGTTATTTTAAGCAAAATGAGGAATTTGAAGAATGACGACAACGATTCGGAACAGTGGAGCAGACAGAATCCGTCAATTGCACCGGACGACATAAATTGACACGCTGTTTGTGTAATTTAATAACCTTCTCCACAGTTACTGACGAGTGCGAATTAGTTCTTATTATTCCTTCAAAAACGCATGAATGAGTGTTTTCAGGACACTTCACACTAACTTAAAAGTGTTCAGTTTTATTCCTTCTTCCCGCAGCCTTGCATATATTGTCTGGTGTCAAGCAATGTCCGCCGGTGCTTCCACCCTTCTGACTTGTGACCCACAATCCGTCTACTGCAATAGAGATCAGTGGTTATCCTCGCTGCCCTGTCTAGAAAACGTGTATTCCAGTCTAAGTTCGCAGTATAAATCTTAGCCTGATCTAATCAGAAGGCATTTATATGGAGCTTTCAGAGTGGTGCAAACCACTGGGGCAATTTATTTTGTTGGTACTTCAAATTTTATTTCGGTTGTTAAATAACTTTGCTTGAGTTTAGGTTTGACAGAATGATTGTTTTAGGGTGGTTTTGACGGCGTTCATGGCGCTGTCCACATCCATGACCACGTCTTTGAGAGCTTCAGTTGGGGCATTTCCCGATGCGGCTGTGAGAACTCGACTAACAACTTATCCAACATATTCCAAAAGCCTTGACTCACCATGATTAAACAAACTACACTGATTTGACATAACACAAATTAATATTTAATCTGACGTTTCGTCTCTGTACGGGAGACATAATCAGTGAAACCAAGAGGTAGCAATGTGAAAAACGCAACCCATAAATCGTATTTAAGGAGGACCACGTACACTTCGGGAAGGGGACCACAGCTGGAGTTACAAGCAGATGAATCTCCCCGGATTCCCCATAATTCCGAGTACTTTCGTGGACCTTAAATTTATTTTGCTTGCCAAGTTCGACGCATCTTTCGAAGTCAAAGCTGTGACTCTTGTCCAACAATTGTCAACCAGCTCCATCATTGCCCTATTGGCATGCCTGGCGTTCGCCACGTCACGTTTGTGTTCTCTCAATCGGACATAAACTACGCTCAAAAATAAGGACAAGAATAAGATTAACGATACGAACGACACAAGCTCTGGACTCACAACTAAGCATTTATTGAACAAACGCCCACGAAGTAAACCGTGCTATCGCTCTAGCGCGTGTCTTGATAAGCGATTGAATTTTTTTGTGTAAATAAACCGATGTTTGGCTGACACGCATCTTGCCACTCTTTTGTTATCGCATATACTTCCAGTAATTATCTGCTGGTTTTATCTGTGGTCCTCCCAATAATGGTGATGTTGTCGAATTTTAGCTGTTATTTACATGCACCACAATGCAGAGGCAAGCGACCCTCACCGGTCGACCTGAGCGACCTGTCATGTTCAAGGGCTCTACATCGGCCAGTTTGGCCGATGTACACTCTTTTGCAGCTTTGTGGAATATTATACACCACACAAACCACACAATCACCATACTTGTTCCTCTGCTTTACGGCACATTCGCTCTTGCCCCCTCCCCCCCCCCCCCGCTTTTTCCGCAATTCTAGGGCAGAGTTCCGCCAACTTTGGAGATTCCGAAGGGGTCTCTGTTGTGGGTCTCTATTTATTTTTAAGTAACCCTCCTATAATCTTGTTTACCAACGTCGGCGTCACTTCCAGAATAACTGTCGGTTTTCATACGGGTGCAACGTTTGCGGCCGGTCTCCCGAATATACAATGTGTCACAATCTAGACAGTTCAATTTATATACAACACCACACTGGGAATCTGGGAAGGGGAAGGGGTTGTCTTTTGGTTTGGAAACGAGATCATGTAGTTTAAAATGGAATTTGAAAAATCTTCGGTTGTTTAAAGGGAGAGGGCCATGCGAATAAACTCAGAAACGCCTTCAATATATATATATAAATTTTGCTCTGCTCCAGAAACCCCTTGCGAAACACTGCCATATCTTGCAGCTGTGTAATGTCTTCACAATGGCAGTTTAAAACAGCAACGTAACGGCACAATTTATGCGTTTGGTTGGATAAGAAAAACACAGCCACAGAAAGAGGTGATGAGCGCTGTGACGTTACGCTTTCGACGCCGTTTGATTGGCTCGTCGGCTTCCGGCATTTATCGCGCTCCGACGTTCGCTATCTTATGGAATGACTTGCACGTTTCACGATGTAAGTTGCTGTGGTTTGAACCTTCTAATAATCGACACGCGTATTTCGATAGGGGTCTATTACGATTTTCAAGAATTGATTGTTGGGTTAGTTCAGTAAACATCTTAATCAAAACGCACTTGTCCTGTTCGTCTCTTTGTTTAGTCATTGTCCTTTGCCGCGTTTGTAATTAATACGCTTTTTACTTTGACGTCTCCCTTGTCCAATCTGCTTTCGCGTGTTTTCGATAAAACGTTTGGTATAATCCCGATTTATCAGCGAGCCGACAAAAACTGTATGATCAGAGGCTTTCAGTTTCGAATTAGAAGAAATGTGTCCGGAGCGATGTACCTGAGTTTTTACGACTGCTCTTTTGTGCCCAACCGGATGACGGGAGTTGAGGTTTTAGATGTTACCTTTGTTGCAAGCTTTGCGGTACACAGTTTTCCTATGTGTCCGATGCCCTTTCGTTATACATTAACGTCTAGGAAGGGCAGTGTGCTGTTCTTTTCTACTTCACATGTGAATCGGATTGACGTTTCAACGCTGTTCAAAGTTAAAAAAAGTCACTATCATGGCCTTTGTTTATTATTACGTAAGTATCATCAACGTAACGCCTATAAAACCTTACCAGGTGCACAGTACGCTGTAGATTGCTTTCCTCCACGTGCTGCGTGACCAGATTCACCAGAGTCACAGAAATCAGATGTACCCATTGCAAAACTTTTAATATGGTGATAGACTCCTCCGCAAAACGTAAAGTGAGACTGGTTAAGACAAAACCGTAGCAGTGTGACGATGTCCTCGACTGTTAACGATGTACGTGAGGGGACTTCAATTGCAAGACTTCATTTTGAGAAACTTTGCAGATATCGTAGTACTAGAGCGCCATAAATGTATACACAGAAGCTCTAAGAGCAACACCAATGACAAGAGTGCTGTAAAAAGCAAAAATCTTGTTTTATCGACAGCCCTTCTTTTTAAACAAGTCTTCGGGTTTCAGATGTTAATTTCCTATTTTTAGAGCTGGGGTCTAGGACTTGGGACGCTGTTGTATAGTTTAACCACCCATTTCAGTTCCGTTGCGCGGCCTCCTCCTTTGTACCCGAGATGTTGTAAGAGGCTCTCACAATACTGATAATTTCAGTGACTCAATCTAATTCAAGAACATCACCTATAAATGGTCAAAGCAGAAATTGGTATGCGATCGATGGGATTCATTAAATGGAAACGCGCTAGCATTCGTTCGTCCTCACCACCTTTCACCCCTTTCTACTCATGTATTACCCATTGCCATTGATTTATCACCGAATCCAAAGCACTGCGGAGGGAACATAATCCATATTGGAACTTATCCCGAGACTGGGGTAGAAACAGAAACTTAAATCCATAGTTCCAACTATACACAGATCACAGCCCATGCACCGCTACTACGGGAAACTCAGAGGGAAAACCATCCGGCGACTTAAGAAAGGTAACTGAGCACGTCCGCATTCCACCACGTCGCGGCGCCTCCCCGTCTATGGCTCCGCGCCAGCCGTGCGACACTCCTTTAACAAAAACGAAAACGCTTGTTTTGACAAAAGCCCGGAGGTGTCTGTCAATTTGTCAGCACCGGGGAGAAAGGAAGAGAGAGGGGGACACGTGCTGATGTCAGCGCTTCGGACCAAAAAGGAGTGTCGAACGCGTAACCTCTCCCCCTCTTTCTATCTCCCTTCACGGCGCTGAAAAACTGACAGACACCGCCAGGTTTTCGTCAAGACGAAGCGTTTTAATGCTTACGCATTAAAAACACCATCGTGGCATACTGCTTCTGACCCAGAACCAGACTTGTACGGAGTTCAACTACCGTACTCAAGTTACTTTAGTTCAACTACTTGGCTGAGTAGTTCAGTAACTTTCAATTACATTTTTCTTTCAGTAATCAGTAGATTACTTCAGTTACTTTTCCGAGTAACTTCTACTCAAATTACAAATTTCGAATTTTAGTGGTTGTTTTACCTATCAACAAACATCGCTGCACAAAAAGAGATACGATTTTGGAAGATCACCTGATATTTGCAAAGGGGGAAGCATTGGCTTAGGAAGAGGGGGGGGGGGTGGATGTGATATGAAGAGTCCGAAACCCCCAAAAAAGTTTCACGAGCCCCCACTGCAACAACACTGCTAAGAGGCGCGGGGGAAGGAACAGACGCGACGCAAGAGAGGCCGAAGTATCTTTGGGATTGTTGCCGAAGACTGTCGTTTCAATGTGTCCCGAAGCTCAAGAAGACTCCACCAATTTGAAAAAAGGGCTGGTCCCCGCTTCTCCCCACGTCTAAACTCAGCGCCCACTACAGGAGGTCTGCACACTGCAGCCTCACTTAAAGGAGTCAACAAGAGCTCATCTGGTGGTCCCGTAGTTTGTGCTGTATTCGAAGAATCGCGTTCTAAAGGGCAAGCCATAGGTGACCGTTTTTGCGTTTGCCTTTCATCCCAAAACTAGAATACGCAGATCTTCAAAGATTAGACGGTCGTTCGAGAAACCTGAGTAATTTCCTCAACTTTTTTATATAAAAAATAATAAACACACAATGTTGCGAAGTACTCTAAGTACATGTTGCTTAAAGTTCCTACTGCTTCGAAAACTTGTACCGTACTTAAAGTTCATTCTCTGAGTATGTACTTGTAGTTTACTAAAATATTTTCTCTGGTCTTTCCGAGGAAAGCAAACCTCGCGACTTCAAAACACTTTCTTGGAATTTGAAATTAAAAATATGGCGTATCGTCCTGCGAAAACGCGCTCTTTCTGTAACGTCATCTGGTCAATTATCTGAGTGAAGTAATGGCGGCGATAAGACCGACATAAATAAGAACCTTATAAGTTTATGCACGGTGCCGGCAAGAGCCGCAGAGGAAAGCAGTCGCGGCAGATGCAGTGCGCGCACTGAAGGTGACCGACAGCAGTCAGTGAGATGAGGGTGGTTCCCTTGAGGAGCACCAGAAGCGGTAGCACCTCAAGAAATATGTTGCTGATGGCTTCGCGTGACTCTAGCGTCAACGTGACGACTGTGAAGGCGGCACGGATATTTTGCGAGGACATTTTGACACTCATTGTACGGACGCAAAATATATATATTTTTGAGCCGATTGTTTTATTTAAGGTAAATTTAAACTGCCCTAAAACAGGGTAGCGAAGACCCTTCGAGCAGAATGCCTCGCGCATGCGGGTCGTGGATTGTTCTTGCTGGGCCACCTTTTGTGAAGTGAAGCTACACGATGTTGGCGAACTCTCGCAGCGCGTCAACAAACTCATGAATAGACTCGTTAAGAGATTAGATACTCCGGTGGAAGCTGTTACGCTCAATAATGAGGTTGCTACTTTTATCTAACGTGATAGGCGCTCTCGTACTCGTCCAGTTAGCTCTTTGCACTTTTGTCCTTGATGGCATTTTAGAAAAAAGTGTGGAGGGGGTACCCATGTTTATACAGCCTAGAACTTGGTCTGCCTCAAGGGGCAACTTGTCTCCCTGCTGTAGAAGAGAAATTTAGCCAGCGCAGTACAACCGCTAACCTGGAATCCTTAACGAGCATCACGCAATAGTGATACACGATTACACGCCGTACGATCCTCATCCAGATCGAAACGGGCAGGGGTGGGGATCGAACCCAGGATAGTGGGTTCTGCAGCGCGAGGTCGGTATTTGGAAACTCCTTGCCAGGTAGCATGTGAAAATCCTCTGGCCTTTGGCTCACGTCGCTCGGAGGAAATTTGACCGCAGCAGACGCAACCATGTACAGTCGGGGACAAACGTCCCCAGGACGTGCGAGCTGCGGCTGAAACGCATTGCTCTGCCATCTGTCGGCGGGTCGCCTGGTTTCGAGATCACACAAAAGCGCGTGCCCGTCCTACTGTGCATGCCAACATGTGTGTTTCCCCGCTCTTTTGCGGCGCAGCACCTAACTCGGAATCAGGCGCGTGTTGCCGCCTCAAAGATAGCTCTGGGGGCTGACGAGCATCTGCTACACATTCCAAAACTCGAGATACTGCCTAGGGCATTGTGCCGCATTTCGCCGTGTCAGCACACCTTGCTTTATAACAAGTTGAGCTTATCGCTCAGTTGAGCTACCGTGACTTTATAGGTGCCATGTCAGTAAGCGCTATCTCCGAGGCGGTACCACGCGCCCGATTCCGAGTTAGGCGCCGTGCCGCAGAAGAGCGGGAAAGCGCACATGCTTGCAGGCACAGTAGGACGCGCATGCGCTTTCTGTGATCTCGAAACCAGGCGACCCGCCGGCAGATGGCAGAGCAATGCGTTTCAGTTGCAGCTCGCGTGTCCTGGAGACCTTTGTACCCGACTGTACATGCCACATGTTGAACATGCCGTGCAACTGCAGCGAGGGAATATCAGGAACGGTTCCGGTGGGAGGAGGTTGGCCAAAGCCAAGGCAATGGTTCGGTATGAAAGAAGATGTTCATCGCGCTACATAGCCAAGGATAAAGGGTAGAGCATCTCCGCCGCCATGTATTGATCAGCCAAAGTAGCCGATGAAAAAGGCCCAGCTTATGCATGACGACATACGATATATACGTAAACAAGGGCATCACGTTACCAATTGAGCAAATATAGCTTCAAATGGACGAGGAGCTATAACTCACTCTAGAAGCATCATCATAAAGTAAAGGAAATATTGAATGTATTTGTATTGATATCCCGTTCCCTTTCTTTTTATGCCGTAGACAAACTTAATTTTGCCCTACTCTATTGTTGTCGCTTGGCGTCTGACCGTTACACCTCACGGCCGAGGAAAGAGCCGCTCCTGTGTTAAGGATGCTTGAGAAGTTGTAAATAATCTCGTCTGGCGTATAAGGCAAGATCTACTGAGGCTGCACTTTTTTCCAGTTTGTGTATACGTGCGCAAGGTTTTATGTTTTTCAGTTTTCCAGTAAGTTGTTGGCACATACGCACATATATACCAAATGACCTCAGATATTATATTTCCCTTTAACCGTGACCGTTTTTGTGTTGCCTTTCATCCCAAAACTAAGTATACGCAGATCTTCAAAGATTAGACGGTCTTTCCAGAAACCTGAGTAATTCCCTCAACGTTTTTATATAAAAATAATGAACACACAATGTTGCGAAGTACTCTAAGTACATGTTGCTTAAAGTTCTACTGTTTCGAAAACTTGTACTGTACTTAAAGTTCATTCTCTGAGTATGTACTTGTACTTTACTAAATTATTTTTTCTGGTCTTTCCGAGGAAAGTAAAACTCGCAACTTCAGAACACCTTCTTTAAATTTGAAATTAAAAATATGGCGTATCGTCCTGCGAAAACGGGTTCTTTCGAAAAGTCATCAGCTACGAAGCAATAATCGGTTTTAGTGGGGCTAGTTGGCACATGGTCAATGAAGGTGGTAAAACATCTTGAACATTAAACGATTACTCAGAGACCAACAAGACACACGCACGAAGCTGCAATGGTGGTGGGAAAATTTGAGCACTCAACGATTACACTAAAACAGAATATTACATGATTACGCAAAAGCGAAGCAATCAAACAATTTTGAATTGGCGCACTGCAGTCGCGATGCGTCAAATATTTCACTATAAACCAATTATAAAACAAAGTGCCCACTCAAAGTTCGCGTTGTCGTATTCACAGGTAGTTGTGCCATATGAGTGTCATGATCAATGCTATCGCAATTCAGACAACAAACAATAGAGGCTTCTGCAGCAAGTTTTGGTTTTAGGCATCAAAATTTCAAAATCCGGAAGAAAGATGAGCTAGATTCCCCGGATGAAAATTGCGCCATGTTATAAATTTTTCATTTAGTGATCTGTTCAATATAACAAAAAAAAGCTAACGTATCAGCTTGTTTTTTTCTCTTAGCTGCTTTGTTACCTAAGCGCGTTTTTTTAGCTACGAGAATTGCAAGAGTTCGCTCTGGCGTTTGTGCCATTTTAGCATATTTCGAGTAACCTTTTGCCTAATTCATTATATTTAATATTTGTATATAGGCATATTCATCTAAAAAGTTATGTTATAAAATATTATAGTGTTGTCTTGTTCAAGTGCTTTTCGCTTTTTTTATTTTTTATAATATATTTTTCATATTTTATGATGTCTATTTTTATGGTCTCCTCAAGTAGTTATAATATTTGTTTTGTTAAATAAGAACATATATTAAACTGGTGGTCCCAACATCTTACGAACGCTCCCCGAAGCACACACTCTTCAGAAGACAAAACATTTTTCGGGTCGAGTTAACCTCCAGAGAGAGAAAACAAATTCCAGGAGGCCTCCGGTTCGTTGAACCCCGCGCATCCTGTAAAATGGCAGATGTCGAGGGAGCCGCAGCTCATCGAAGCTCCCGCTGCACTTTTCAGTCGTAACAGTTGATCGATGATATTCTGGGCCGGCTTTTCGATTTCAGCGCAGGAGTCCAGCCGAGTTCACCGGCCCGAATCCCGTTGCTCGAGACCCAGGCATTAGGCACCCCGTTCGCTTCTTGTCTCCGTTCCGTGTCCACCGATGTACGATCGGTCATAAAGATTGGAAACGTGATGTTTCTCGTCTCTGACTTTTTCACGGCTTGCTTCACGACGACAGAAGATAGGAACGAAAGAAAGGCGCTTTATAGTGAGTGTTTTTCGAACTGCGTTCGGCCCCGCTCACACGAGCTTTGCTCGTTTTGTGATTCAACGTAGGTACGGTCTTTTCGTTATCCGCTTCACAAGAAGGGAATTAACTCTCGCACGTGATATTTGTGAACCCACTTGCCTGAATCAATCTACTGACCTATCCGTTGAAGCCGTATTGCCGATGTTAGGACATTCATATTTCCGAATTGCAGCTGTCCTTTATCCGCGCCGGAACTCCACGTTATGATTCTCTCTGAAGGGAGCATATGTAGCTGTAGACTTACACATCATAAGTGAACAGAACGTTACATGACAGGATTGTCCTGATTTACAAGAGTTGGAAAAAATATTATAAAAAAACGCACAGACGCAATATTTCTTTCTGTAGTGCCGGAACATAACATCTAGTTGCAGCAAGGTAGGGTTCGTTGTTAGAAGGAAAGACATGGTTCCTACTAGCGGCTACGTTGATGTGGCAGTCGTAAACGGTAGCACTCCAAAGTTGCAGTCTGCGGACAACCCTTTCAGCGCTGCGACGTAGATACTTATCGACTCGTTAGGCAATTGATCGCACCATTGGAAGACGTATCGGCAGTAGATCTGGAATAGTCTCGGGTAAAAGTGCTTCTAGAGCAGTGATACCACGTCATCATGACTGACTTCACCAAGGTACTTCGACGCGACAAACGCGCACGTGTATTGAAAGTGTCAGGACCACACAGCGCAAGAAAACCCTAGCTTTTTCTTTTCAATCTCAACGCCCGTTCGCCTTGAAAGAAAACTTTAGACGCTGGATTCATGATACCCAGTTCTTGTCCTGGAAGGGTTCAACGACGTCGTGCATTCCTCCTGTAGCCATGGCCTAACTCCGTTCATGATACCAGTTCTTGTTGCCAATTTTACTAGTGGGCCTTATATTTGGAACTTTATTCTTCAAACAAATTCGAAGGGCGATTTTCGGAGTTTTTATTTTTTTTGCAAATTTGAGGCTTTTCAAAGGATATCTATATGGAATATGGAATTTTGATTTATTCTGAGAGTTTGTTTATTAACTTTTTTTTGTACACAGAATTCAGGTTTTTAGGCTTTTAGCGTGATATTTATCTTGTAAGAAAGTAGTGTTGAAGTACGTGAATACAAGACAATCAACTACGGATACACTTTGATAACGCAGTATACATTTACATTCGCAGTGGCATTCCTGACTTTTTACAACTTTTAGTAAATGCAGGCATATTTTCCAATGTCGCACCCTTTCAGTGCAGCGCGCGCCTTTTCACTTACAATGGGAAACATGAGGAATGCTTTTTCCACATTCGCGCTTTCTATGGAAAATTCCAGTAGGTAGGAACAGCGTGAAAGGAGGGCCGCTATTTTGCATGCATTCTCCAAAGAACCTTAGAGGTTGAAAAATTTCCTTCACGGTGTAGCCCAGAAAAGCGCAGAACTCTGATTTTAACTGGGCAAAGTCATCCCCGTGTAGCGCGACAAGAAAAAAACAAATGTTCGATACGTCTCGAACTCTCAAGGGGTTCTGCTTTCACGTTCGGGTTAACGATGCGCACTCGATACCAACATGAATCGTCAACATATTGCGGGGCGTCCGGAATATTTTGTTGGAGTGTACGACATCACCTTTCAGCTACAGGATTGTAATACAGGCAAAAGGTGTCATCGGTGTGAAAGCGCTTTACCTCGTTAATCATGTCGGCATGCAGTCTACTTTCCCTAAAAAAGTCCTCACTAAGTCGTTGGTGCATTCGCTTACAGGCGCATTCAGGCGCAGAAGAAGTAGAATACACACTTCATGCACCAATATCCAGTCAGTTTCTAGTTGCTTGATTATGAACAGCACTTCGTTAGAGGTCTTCTTTGGGAACCGGGGATTAATAAGCAGGTTATGCAGAGAGCTAGATGTCATCGAAAACGCTTACAGCTCGTCACACTTCTTCTTTTTTTTTGTTGCTCCACTCACTGTTCATAAATGTTCCAGGTTGGTGATGCGGAGTTAAATCCAGGCCGAATAATGCTGCAGTGCAGGCAATTCTCAAAGGTCAATATAATGCTTGAAAATATTGGGTCGATCAACCATAAGTCAGAAGACTACACAGTTTCAAGTGAAAGACGATCAGGCTCAATTGATAGTGAACTGAAACTTCTCTGGGTGTGCAACGCAAATCAGTCAAAGTGAAAGAGCAGTCAGTGCCATATTGGGCGATATAGAAGCAACACGTCTTACAGTTGAAGGCACTGATAATCGCAGTTGACGTAATACGTGATTTTACACGGGCTGAAACAAAGTAACGCAGTAACGCTATCCAGTGGCGTCATGAGGGTCAGCGGCTCCCGGGGCGGTAGCCCGCCGCGACTCCCCCCCCCCTGCTCCTCGCTCCGCCCCCCCCCCCCGCTCTCGTGGCCCGCCGGAGAACCCCCTGAGCGCTGCACCCAGGGCGGTCCGCCCCCCCCCCTCCCCTTTGTGACGCCACTGACGCTATCAGAAGTGCGAGAGTGTCATTCAAAAATTGATTGAAGCCAAAATGAGTGTTAAAGCGTGTAGTGTTGCGAGAATTCCTCGCTTAGGTAAAATTAAATGTGACTCTAAGACACCAGTGATTCTGTGTCTTTTTAACTGCAATGAAAAGACTGAAGTGTCTCGAAACGCTTCTAAACTAAAAAAAAAAACACTTAGCTGTCACTCAGCGATCATTACTCTCTTGGAGTACAAATTAAACGTAGGCAACGGTGAGCGTAGGCTAAAGCAAAAAGGAAAAAGGCGAGCACTGGTACAGCGCTCTCATGGTAAGTTTTACTTAGATCGGAAACCATTTATTTTTTATTCAGAACTACTATAAGTAGTACCGGTCAAACGCGCAGAACGTGCCTTCAAAATAAAGACTTTGTTTTTAGGCAATATAACATATCGAGAGAGATGAACACCCTGATTACTGGCGTTTTCCTCCAGTGGCAAGCTCTACAGAATTCACGCTAATATCGCTTTCAAGAAGCAGTACCGCAAAAAACAAACAATTCTTGGTCACCGAAGTGTTCTAGAGGAATGTGGCGATCCCTGAAACGTGGTCTTTCGCACATCTCTCACTTAGCGGTTGCCTGCGTCGTCGTAGATGACTGTTTACTATCCTCAAAACGAAGCCCACGAAACCCTTGAATGACTCGTCGACCGAAATGACACTCCAAGCTCGGCTCGACGAGAACCTCGAAGCAGCGCCGAAGCTACCTTGATATTCTGAAGGAGAGAGCCGGGTATATCCTTCTGTCGACGAACGTTTCGTGTCGAGGTTGGTTTATAAATCGCAAAACCGGCCCCGTGGGGAGTTAGCAGTGGAGTTTCGTGGCGAGTTTCGTGGCAAATTTAAAGTCGTTGAAGGTGTAAGTGTTTCACTGTCGTGATAAGACTCGACTTTACACGAACGTCTACTTTCAGCTGAACTAGATGTAGTATAGTCGCCATAAGGTAAGTCATACGCGGTTTCGCTTGGCACGCTGATTACGACAAGGAGTGGGTTCGGCACTCGGCGACAAGTTACTATGCCTAAATAGTCTACATTTGTTTATCAATTTAGTTGAAAAGAAATAATCAAGCCTTTTGGAAACAAGAATCGTTTTTAGTTGTGCCCAGCCCACAGTGTTTTCTTATTATGTTCAAGAATTTCGCGTATATGTTAAGCCTCATGCTCTGTGGTCACGTTTAGTCAAACCCTGCACCAACTAACGAGGAAGTATAGCTAAAAATGTGTTTTTGCAGCGTACGAATAGTTTAGAGGAAATGTTAGAGGAACTGAATGGCAGAGTTACGTCGTGTGAAGAACATATAAAAATCAGACTGAAGCCCTTCAAAAGCATGTTCAGACTCTCGAGCGAAATATATGATTTCGAAAACAAAGAACGCAGGAATAGCGTAGTAATGCACAAACTAGAAGGAACCGAAAATGGGGACCCGTCTGCACTGAATGCTGCTGTACTCAAAGAACTATTCGAAAACAAGCTAGAAGTGACGTTGAAAAGTTTGGAACGCATCCATCCCTCGGAAAACCGAATGACCGCTCCTAAAGTACAGTCATAATCAAATTCATAGATTACCAGGTAAAAACAAGATATTGTACAAAATACAACAATATTAAAATGCACTAACATATCCATTGAAGAGGGCTTTGAATTTCAGGTGCGCTCTATTAGGAATCTACTCTGGGACAGCTCACTATCAAACAGAGAACAAGGACACCGAGTGTCTCTGTCATACGAGACGTTGTCAAATGAAGCTGAAATCTAATATGAATCAACAAAAGAAGAGATAACGTGAAAGTCAGAAGGACTGGTCACAAATAACCCTGAATTACCGGATGACAGATTGGCAAGGCTAATAAGAGGGCGCTAAGATTTATATTGTTAAAAGCAAGAAATTTTGTTAATAAAACGATCGAGTGGAGGCCATGTTTTTTTCCAACGTCTTGCATGTTCAACCCGTGTAGTAGGGAGGAGGTGATGTAATCGAGGGGGGGGGGCGTTACGAGGAGCGCGGTTTTGATGCAAGAAAGTCGTCTTCGGAGCCGGAGGAGAAGCACCAGATATTCTCTGGAATGCAGGACAACGTCTGCCTGGAGGGGAAACAGCTATGACTTCTTGCAGATTTAGGACACTGAACGAGTGGACCAAAGATTGTGGCCTGGGGTAAAGTGATGAGCAAAAAAATAAAAAAAACAATTGTCGGAGGATCCGGGTGCAGACGGGATCTGGTCAGTGGGTGTCGGAAAGATTGCGGGAACGGCAGATGACACGGGGAACGCTGGAGGACGAGTTTGTCAGCAAGTGTCGGAAATATTGAGGGAATAGCAGTTGACACCGGGAAAACTAGCGGATGAGATTTTCAGCAGGGGTCGGAAAATTTGGGGAAAGAGCAGTTGTCGGAAAAAATTCGGGGCTCGTAATTGACACCGGGAATGCTGGACCAAGATGGCTTGTTGCATTGTGTCATTCCAACGAACGACTTTAGGGCTGTGGTTTTAGAAAGCTACAGAGGGGATTTATAGTATGCTTTTATGGCATCATTCTGGCCGATCATGTTAGTGACAGCAAGACTTTTCATAAGTTATGTCGCGTCACGACCTGGTTGGGAAGGAGGCGGGAGACATTTAGGAAAGCTTGGAGCTGTTCAGCTTGCCTTGACGCGCGAACGGTTAAAGCGGGCTTTCTCGCGGAGCAGCCTACCCTTCCGAGTACCGATAAGCCGATGAGTGCCTAGAGTCCGTATGCACGTGGGCGGAACGGGACGCTGACGCTTACATCGAGTCGCTCAAGGTGTACGTGGCCGTCGCGGAACGCGGGTATGGTATAGCCATCCCGCCGCTGGCTGCGCTACAGTTAGACTTGGATTATGCCACGTTACCTAATCCTGAGGGAAACTCACGCTTTCAGCAACTCAGCAGATGGTTTAACCGCATCGCTTACTTCGAAATGAGAAGCCCCCCCCTCCCCCAAAGGTAAAGACGCAAGAGTCGCGCCTTACTTCTAGGCTGACTCGCCGAGATACCAACAAGTAGTCTGGCTAGGTTCGCATCGCCGACTTGAAAGGGTAGTACAGTCGCGATGGGGAGATGATTAACACGAGATTATGGTAGATCAGAGAAACTCACCTGTTCCTGGCGACCCAAGAGCGAGCTCCACAGTTTGGACTTGCCGAGTTAGCCCCACGGTACATGAACAACGCGCTGTAGTTGAGCTTGTTGGTACATACTACTGTATTAGGGCCATTTGATCTTAAGAAAATAAAATATATTGAGAAAGGGAGACAGAGATACCGCTGGACAACAAACAGTGTTTTAATACTTCCTTCTCTTTCTGAAAACTGACTTTGGGCTTTTTCCTTTTTTGTTTTTGTTTTGAAACCAGAATTGTTTAGTTAGGTTTTCGGGTACCAGCTGTGTTTTATGTAAGCTTTAAAACACAACAAAAACAAACACACACACACACACACACACACACAACGTTAACGTTCTGAAAGAAGAGGAAGTATTAATCCACAGTTGGTAGTCCAGCGATATCTTTCTCCTTTTCCGTCATGACGTGGCTAGTGAGCGCGGCTGCCACCATCTGCAGCAGAGTATTCGTTCGTTTTGTATCGTTCAACACCTTCTTTTGCGCAGAATGACTTCTTGCAAAGACGGCTATAGAAGGCGTCACCCAGGAAGTCCACCGGGAGGAAACACGGAACCATCCGTGGTCCCAAGTTCTCAGGGTGGCTGACACTTGTTCGGACTAACGAATGGTTGAAGCGGGCAGTTCTACGCCCGCGGCGACCTCCGAGTGGGACGGGGCAGGTCCGTCCGCGTCGGGGTTACCAGCTAAGAGCGGACCCCCTGCTGCATCGTAATGGATGGGACAGCGAGCGTCGGGCTGGTCAGCATTGTCCTCGGGCTTCGCTAGAAGAGCCAGCTGAGGCCGGCACCAAGAAAGACCGACGCTGAGGCTTCCACCACCACCTACGCCGCGTTCGGAAAGTACAACGTAGCCACTCCGGCAACACCAACAGCAGCCGCCCTTCCCGACAGCTAACACGGCCCCGACGAGAGCCTTCACCTGTCTCGTAATACCATTGACGTGAAAGAACTCCTCTCTGAGGCCCATGAAATCCCGAATACCGGAAGTCCTCCAAAGTTTGGGCCTTGAGGGGGGGGGGGAGGCGAGGGTTTAAGACAACGGGGCGGATGGCACGTCGCAGATGGTCGGCCGAAGAGACACGAGCTGGCGCGTGAAGAGCGTGCAGAGCAAGGTTGGGGCGGGGTAGGAACAACAGAGCCATACTGGCTGGTCTGGCCCATGGCGTTCTCCCGATCGCACTCTAAAAAAAGGGTATCACCGTACACTCTTTTGTCCCATATAATACATCCCAAAACTTCAGTTCGACGTACAGCGCTCTATAGTCGAACAGACGGCCCCAAATGTTACGAGGGGCTTGAGAACGGCGATGCAACTTTTTAAATAGCTAAAGAACGTATCAAAGTTCACACGAAGAAAGCACAGAGTTTTTGCGGTACTACCAAGAAAACCCCGATTATTTTATTCGTAGTCAGTAACATGTACATTAGCTATTTTAATAAGTTGTACCACACGGCTATCAGGCACCTCGTAAAATTGTGGGGCGTCTGGTCGACTATAGGGCGCTGTACGTCGAATTGAAGTTTTGGGGGTGTATTATATGGGACAAAGGGTGTAATAATACACCCTCTTTTCTGGGAGTGCAGTCCAGAAGTGAGATTCGGAGCAAGCCCAGCGGCAACGCCGAGCTCTGGCTATACCGGCCTGGGCCATGATAATTTTGGAGAGGTTTCGTAGCAAGATTCGGGCTGTGATAGCCCGGCACAGCTAGCCTGCGCAGCACTGGCGTGAAAAGGACGATTCGCAGGCCTGGAGACGGACTCCGAAAGTGAGCTCTGAACGATGGCCGAGAACCAAAGTCGGTGGGCCCAGACTGCCAGCTGTCGAGGACGGGCAAGCGCGAAGTTCAAAAAAATTTAGTTATTTGTATGTTTATACAGCCTAGAACTTGGTCTGCCTCAACGTACGACGAGTCTCCCAGCTGTAGAAAAGAAATTTAGCCAGTGCAGTACAACCACTAACGAGCCTTGGGTCTTTAACGTGCATCACGCAGTACTGATACACGGCCACCCGCAGGTACGATGCCCATCCATATCAAAACAAGCAGTGGTGGGGATGGAACGCAGGACCCTGGGTTCTGCAACTCGAGCTTTCGCTCCACGTGCTCCGAGCTGGTGAGCAATAGCCCACTCGAACACTGATCCCCCGACCGGGAAGTACAGTAAACACATTCGCTGTCTTTTAAGTGTGTCGTGTCATTTCTTGGGAGACGAGCGAAGCGCAGACCGATCGGGTGGCAGTAATTATAGAGCCAGAACACAGCACCTCTAGCATTTACAACTATTATTATACATATGTTAGAATATGTGTTTGAAGGTTGGGATACCTGGTGGATAAACCTTGTTAAAGAGCTTGAGGATGTGAAATCACTTGCAGCGCTGGTGATTTTTCCAGATTTCAGGCGATCAACGTTCGTCCGGTTACTTAAAACTTCAGCAAATTTGCAACCCATGATTAGGAGGTCATGCCGGTGCATCAAATGGTTATTTCAAATTTATTAAAAAACCTTCAAAATTGATAGCTGCAAATACCTAAAACCAAAACGCCTCTACTCTGAACGAATAAAACTTTCAAAAATGGTAACTCATGTTTCTTCTCGAATAATTGCATTTAAATATTCATTTTTCGTGCATACATTAAATCTATGGAACACGTTACCCAGTGACGTTGAAGTGGATCCATTTTCACCTTTTGCAATTTTTAAAATATTTTTTCATTGCCAATTTGTTTGACAATGTATAGTCATTGTGCAGTTTATTCTATTTTATAGGTGCCAACCTATAAACATGTATAATGTTATAAAAAACCATGCTTTATTTAGTTTTGAAAAACGAACATTCTGGGCGTCAGCAGCTGAGTAGATTGCGTTTCCAATGGGCGTTACACGGAGAGCCTCAGAGTCCTATGCAGTCTGGTTATTTCACCACGCCTCACCATATTAGACACATACATCAGGTTTCACATAGCATCATCAGCAAGGAGCCACCATGACCTAAACATTTCTCCGTTTTATGCAGGTACTGACATGTTTAAATGCAGTTGCTTTCCCTAGATCAATTAAACATTGGAATCTGCTACCCGGTAACATCCGTACATTACCTCCAGAGCGGTTGACCTTATTTTCCGATGATTTATGGTTTTTATGTCTTATTCAACATTGAATTGTGATCCCCCCCCCACTCCTGCAATAATCCTGACAAAGGCCCTCCATGTAAAGAAAAAAATTAACAAAATTGCCAGCAAATGCGTAAAGACGTTGTTGTACTCAATTTGTGAGAAATGCGAATTGTACTTGTATCATTCACTCTTGCTTTGCCCCCCCCCCCCCCAATAAGTTAACAGTATTGATGAATGAAATGAACGGGCATAGGAATATGTTGAACACGAAGTATACATGGAGCTTTACTATGTTGGAAGCCGGAATATAAAAAAGAATCAGGAACGTCTATGTTTTTCGCACAACATGTTGGTGAACTGTATTGTGGTCCCTTTTTCTGGCAGCGCTTCAATTAATGACAGAAAAAGGTATGTCCGGAGTCTATTTAAATATCTAGAACTCATAGTCAAATGTTTTATAAAATGCCAGCCAAATATTTACGGAGACAACAGTTAATAAATTGCGCTGGCTAGACCTACAAAATAATGCACGTTGTAAATCTCGCAGCTATGGCGCTACTGGTCTAACTCCAAAACTGGACCCCACAACTTTAAGAAAACCGCTCGACATATACTTCGTGCAATTTTTGGAAGGGGAATAAAAATCGTATTTTAGCCCCCGGAACACAACTAAGGGTTGATTCGGCTAAGCTTGTGATTATGCCCAAAAACAATATAATGCTTGGCAGCCGTATAGACAGTAAGGATAAAACGAAACCACATTTCCAGGGCTAGGAAGAGCAAACCGGCCTTCGACGTTGAACTTTCACCCTGTTAGGCGAAGGGAGAAGATGCACATGCGCCACACAGCAATGCCACGCAATGGCGGAACCGTAAGTAGAGTAAAGAGTTTTACGTTAAAAAAATTGTTTTGAGAAATTGCCGCTAAAAAATCTTTAACACTCCACCTGTTTTTTGTTGTTTTCTTTCCTTTTAGCTTTTCTTCGGTTTGGAGAACGGTTGTGGTTCTGAACTGGCAGGCTTAGTCAGTATACACGAGGCTATAGCGCAACAAGGCGTCGACGACGAAATTAAAATCGTGGTGCTGCGTGGGAACCTCAGAGAGTCCTTTTATCGTTTATTACGTAACTAAAATTTAGTGAATTAAGGGTGGCTTCTTATATTCCTATTCGCTCGTCGGCTGTTTCTTGTGGAAGTTGGCTATTACACGTTTCCAGGAACACACTTCTGTTTGCGTCTCCATTGCAGAGATCGTGGATAGAACGTTCTACGACGTGATAGATCTTCCAGAGGTCAGGGTGTTCTTTTTATTTATTTTTGTTAAACTGGCTTTAACTTTTTTTTTTGCTTTTCATTATTATTCAACACCGAGTCTTTATAGAGCAAGGTGCAGCTCGATAAGTTTATTGTTGTTCTCAGTGCTGTTTATAGAGCTCATGGATCTTCCTTTCAAGTTATTATAAATATTGACGATCATATTCAGAAATACAACCTCGCTATTTCTAAGCTCGTCTTACTGGGCGATTCTAATGCACCTGATATGAAGTGGAAACACATTTTGATATGGCTCCCAAGATAGGGCCATTTGCGATGCATCGGTGGATTTGGCTGTGCCATTTGACTTTCTTGATAATGTTTTTTTCTGGTTCCCGACATTACAAACCTAGGTTACGATTTCAAAGTGATTGAATGAATTAAAGATCACAAACCAATTTTAGTGACCCTGAACATCGCGTCAACCATATAAACCCTGAAATCGTCGCGTTCTTTGATGCCAACAGGGACGACGATGTAGCTGTGACTGATGAACTAAGCTTGTTTTTTAACAACGTTTGTGCTAAGAGTACAGACGCACATGTCGATGCGCTGCTAAGTCATATTCAACTTTGTTGTTGATAAATGTAGTAACCATTTTTTGCCTGCTACAAAGAAGAGAAATCCTTCGCACCCCTGCATTAGTTTGAGATCTTAGAAGTTGATGCGGAAAACAAAATCAAAACTTTCTACGAAACTCAATGTAACCTCGGCTGATAAAAGCTTTGGTTTTGTGTCTAAAGACGACAGTGAAGGAAAATATGTTGGCTGCTACTATCAAGTATTTTGACGTATGACCGGTCTAGAAGGAATAATTTTGTTATTTTGGACTTAATAAACCATCTGGAGAAAGAGCGGAATCGCTTAAAAACTATGTCCTTACTGACATTTTTCAGTCTAAGTTGGGAGTGAGAGTTCACACTGTTGACCGGATGCATCGGCTTGTTCGAAAAGAAGGATCAAAAATAAGGCCGGTAAGTTTGCACTTCGGGGACTGCGTAGAAAAGATGACGGTGCTTAAAAATTGTAATCGACTGAAAAGAAGCAAGATTTCTCGTCCAGCAGGACTTTTCAAAAGGAACATTAAGAAGAAGTTGCTTTGATAGAGCGCAATGCCTAACAAAAGGAATGACACATAAGGGTATTCTAGTATCCGGCAGGCTGCATATAAATGGGGATCTTTACTCTTGGGATGGTACAACACAGACACGCGTTCTACTGCGCACAAGAAGCGCGCCTGTTCCCAACCAGCCATGCGCCTGTCAAGAGAAGTGTTTCGCCTTGTGTCTTTTAACGCACAGAGTATTATGAATAAACTAGCAGATATTGAAACCATGCTACTTGACCTGGACCTACTTCACCTGACCCTCACGCAACGCTGATAACTGAAACTTGGTTGCATTCAGAAATAGATGATAGTGAAATAATTCTGCCAACTCATAAAATATATCGGAACGACAGGCCGTTTCGAGGGGGTGGTGCTGCTATTATATTAAAAGTTGACATAAAAGCATTTTTGCTGACAGGCATACTCAACCACGAAAGTTTATGGTGTAAGATGGACATATATGGGAACAGTGTAGTCCTGGGCGTTGTTTAGAGACCCAGGACTTTAAACAACAGTTTCAGTCCTGGGGTTAATGCTAGTGTAAAATTGTAGAAGATCTCAGTGACTACTAGGCTCGTTTTTGTAATGATCGTGTGCGGCCAATTTTAAAAGGCGATTTTAACTTACCGCACATTGATTGGCCAAACATGAGACCAACAGGTTTGCAAACTCGCGATTCGGAGCTTTTATTGGGTTGTGCATTTTCGTACCATCAAAATCAAGTAGTCTCATCGCCGACCAGGGTGGGCTCCACAACATAGACTATGTTTGATTTAACTTTTATGGGGCGCCTAAAATCAGATTACACTGTTGATGTGCAAAACGAACTGCTCGGACCATAGGTAGCTGTATTTCACGTCAAGCTTTATAAAAGCAGTCGTAAGGATGCTACACAAAATGTGTGGTTAAATAATACAAAGCCGTCGATGATGTTAGTATATTGGACTATGTGGATACTCATTTTTATTATTTCAGCTGGGAATTTGAGCTTGATACATTGTGAACCATATGCAAAAATATCTCTAATCACTGCATCAACAAGTTCAACCCAGAGAAAATAAAAATAACGACGAAAGAATATATGGATAACGAGGGAATTGATACATGTAAAACGCAGGCTTCAGCGGAAAAAGCAGAACCACTCTCAGGAACGTTTAGATATTTCCAAAATGCAGCTTGAATTAACAGAAAAAATTAGGTTTGCGAAGGCATGCATTTTTTACGCCCACTCTCGGCAA
Source organism: Ixodes ricinus (assembly GCA_037355805.1). NCBI lineage: Eukaryota > Metazoa > Arthropoda > Arachnida > Ixodida > Ixodidae > Ixodes > Ixodes ricinus. Next base: position 33,506 of record JAZHYW010018089.1, read on the forward strand.
AGTTCTTAAAGAAGCACCCAGTAAGTTCTGGAAGTTCTTACAATTGACCTTGGTTCTTATCTGGAACAAAAAAAAATTGAGTGCATATCTCTTGGCGGCTGCCAAGTAACTGATTCTAAGGAGATTGTGGTAGTGTTTAGTCAGTACTTTCAGTCTGTTTTCGTGCTCATAAGCAAACGCCAGACAATGAAGCGGGTGAGTCATGCTCGCCGATCGGAGATCTCTGTTTGAGTCAGGAGGGTATCTCTAACCTTTTGCTTACTCTGGTTATTAAGAAAGCAATTTGATCAGAAAATATACCATCGACATTTCTTACGCGCTATGCCGAGTGGATATCCCGTTAATTGTACATTATTTTTGATCTGTCACTGCGATGGACACTTCCATCAGACTGGCGTCGATGCGCGCGTTGTGCCGGTTTTGAAAAATGGGGACGCAAATGTATGTGCAATTATAGGCCAATATTCCTTGCTTCCGTTAGCTGTACAATGCTTGAGCATATTATTAACAAACATATTACGGAATATTTGAAACCAATATTTGCGCATTATGTCTACAGGCATGGGTTGTCAACGGTCACCCAGCTTGTTAGAATATTCCACGACTTCGCGCTAGCAATTAATAAAAGAAAGCATCTTGACGCCATTTCTCTAGATTTCGCAAAGGGGTTTGATAATGAACCGCACAACAAACTCGTACAAAAACTCTACGCAATAGGAATGAGAAGCAGCCTAGTCGGATTCATCCATTCATACCTTACGAATCACTCTCAATTTGTAGAAATTAGCCACCACTCTTCAGGTCCCTTGCGGTCACATCGGCATCCCGCAAGGGTCAGTTCTTGAACCGATTCTACTTCTATTTTATATAAATGTCATTATTGAAACTGTGGGTAACAGGGTTAAAAATGCGGCTCTTTGTTGATGACTAATGTGCGGTCTATAAAGGAATAGAATGCAGTGAAGATCAAATTAAATAGAACGGAACACTTCGAAAAATGTTCCTGTGGTGCGAGGTGTGGAAAATGTCATTAAATTTGGAAAATGTACAGTACTCCGTGTAGACAAACAAAGCAACAACAGTAAAACCATTTCATCACTCAAGTAGCAGCGTTAGGCTTGGGGAATCCACGCGAGCAAAATACCTCGGTGTGACAATAAAAAAGTTGATTTGGAACGCTCACATTTCCAATGCATGCTCCACTGTACTCAAGACTCTGTGGTCTTTATGAAGAAAGCTACCGTTAGTCTCTCCTTTTTGTTAATCTTAGCGCTTATAGAACATTAGTAAGGCTATATTTAGAGTACGCGTGCGTGCCTTGGGACCCATACACACAAAGCAACACCGAAAAACTAGAAAAAATTGCAAAAATTAGCCGCAAGACTTATTTGCAATAAATTCTGGCGATTCGACAGTCCATCACAACATTTTAGACACACTTCAATTATATTCTCTTCATTTACGTTGAAAACACCCGAAACTCAGATGGTTATACTTGTTTTATCATGGACACCTGAAGGTTCACGTTTCCCCATAGCCAACACCTTTTTTACGTCGTGTCACGTGATTCAATCACGGTAGATTACTGGAACCATACCCTTTTAAGTGGTATGGTTCCAGTAAGTGGTTGACCGATGTTGCGATAAGCCGCTTAGAGCGAGGCTGCAACGAGGTGCAGCAACTTTATGCATAGAGGGTTTGTAGGTAGAAATGGTAGGTCGCGTTTCTCAGGTGAACTTGATGTCTCTCGTTGCCTGGACGGTGAGTTGGTTTCGATGCATCATCACGCCAACTGCCTGACTTGTCAATAAAGGGGGCCAACTTCACCCTAGGTACGCGGCTTATTATTCCCACCTCCCCCGTGCATGAAATCGCAGCAGTCCGTTCCAGCCTCGATCTCACCGGCTTATCGCGACATGGGCTCGCCATGCGGTATTTTCGCCAGTCTGGCCGTTGTTCTGTCGAACCAGCTCATTTTCACGCCAACTGTGCATGCAGACATATACCTTTAGGAATTTCGTAAAATTCCAAGAATGCAAACAAAGAGCCGGGCGAATATTGTTTTCAGTCGTATCCCTGACATAAATTGTTTGGGAAACGGCCAAGCTGGACTACTTGAAACCTGGTTTCGAGACCACCCTGTTTAATCAGCGTCCAAACGTCCGAGCTAGGAAGAACGTGTCGGTCTTTTCGCAAGCGACGGTTCCAGTGAAACCAGGTTCGAAGGGCTGTCAGTGGCTTCTGATATTATCCAGTCTGCCAAAGAAAGGCCCAAGACGTTTAATAACCGTCACAGCTGCCCATTCGCGTGAGAAAAAAAAACATGTCACCGTACGGAAGCTTTTCGAGGAACCGACTCCTGTCCTGGGTAACGGAGACAGCTTGACTTATTGCATTTGTTGTGAAATTTGAGCTGTCAATGCCAGGGAACCTTCACATGCACGCGTATGTTTTAGAACGGCGATTCTGGGTTGTTTTTAGCGGTACATTTCTTTAACAGTTTGTTCCAAGTCACCCGTTCCGAAGTCTCGTTGCTCAAACTTCTTGCTTGCACTGTTCGAAAATGTTTATAGAAGACATGTGCTTTAGTTTTACTGGTTCGACTCTGTTACATGCTTATTTATTTTACTATATCTTTCTTACCATGAAGACATGTTCCATGAAGACAAATCGCAGAGTGGAATTTGGAAAATTCGAGTCCCTGCACGAAAAATCAAGAACATATCGGTAACAATGCATTATGAAACGGTAAAGAGCACGTTGTGGATCATTTCGAAAATGGATAGTGACATCACTTCTGAATAAGTTAGTCTATGTCATTGCACCAATAATTCCGGGAGATGGCTCATTACTCGGACGCTCGAAGATAAAACGATGAAAACGAAAGTATGACAAACAATTACCTAAATATTACGGGGCGACACCAGAAGTGATGTGTTCTATAATCGCAAAACATTGAATTGTATACATATATTTTCATAGATAAATAAATGGAAAAACGTTTACTAAGCACAGAAAAAAAAATCGGTGATGGTGAACTAGTAGTCGTCGACGTGAAACCCAGTGCAAAGTGGTTGGATATTGATGAAAACGACTAACTGATGTTTAATAGTATACTAATTTAATGGCAGGGACATCGTTGCTGGCATCCCATATGTAGGCTACATGTGTGAATTTAAAATGAAATATTGTTTTATTAACGGTCAAACTATGTGAACAGGTGTTAATGCAAAGTTGCGTTTTAGGTATCCAAGTTTTCAAATAACACGAGTGCAAACATATCAAGGATGAAGAAAGAATAAAACAATTAAAACTGGGACAATACGACACATATTTTATAGCTTGAACCAACACGCTCTTCTAACAAGCATACCTACGTTTCTGAGCTATGTACCGTCCCTTGAACCAACACGCTCTTCTACCGAAGCATACAAACATATAAGTATTTAGCTTACCGGAGTGACGTCCCAGCCAAATTCCTGCGAAATCAAACTCTTGGCCACCTCCCCTTTGACTGTGAAATTTGACAATCTCCAAGGTATGACTACGGTTTAGTGCCTCCCCCCCCCCCGCCCCCCTCCGGAAAACGTGCGGCTTCCTTCCCTTCGCCGAATGAAGTGGGGGAGCATCGCGTGACACAAAGGTCAGCTTATAACAGCTTCTCCCTCTTTCTTCAGCGGCCAGGACGAGTGGTGGGGGAAGAGGGGGGCGAGGGAGCGCGAGGAAGTTGGGGTGGGTGCAGCCTGGGTGAGAGAAAGTCACCCGAGAAAGAAGACTAACCGGCGTCTCATCTTGAATCCTCGGAACAAAATACCAAGTCGTTGAGACCTCTCCGACCATCACCTTGACAGCCCCGGAATAAAGCCCCAAGTCCTCGAGAGTCTTCTGCATCGAAAAGGTCCAGTACCGTGATTGCGTCTTACACCAAGTTTGGACCATTGACTTAAGAGATATCTTGCATTTGTGGTGCGCACTGCAGCTAGAAGAAACATTTTGTTGTTTTAATATTTTTGTTTTATCATATTGCGTGTAACCGATCCTTTGTGTGTCCATTACTGTTACATTGCCGTATCTTTGTTGGTAGCATATGGGTCATTCCATGACAAACGTCCCAGATGTTGCGCCCAATCATCTTCGATTTCTAAAAAAAAAATATTATGGCCTTTTGCCGCAATGTCCGTAGCCATGCCCTAAAATATTTTTTGAAGAAAAACCTGCATGATGACGTGAGCGCGGTTTTAACTTTTAGAAACAGCCTGAAACTAGGCATCACTCAATCATTGATGAAAAATCTGCGTTTTAATAAAATGCCCAATAATACGTGTTTCTTAAATTTGCACGGCTTTCGACTTACAGTGCGGTTGGGCTTGTGCAGTTTCGTTTAATTTAAATATATTAAGAACAAAGTAAAAGATTTCGAAAATATTAACATTTTTTGTTTTCTAATAAAAATATTTGAATGCTCTCGGGGCTTAATAGAACTTTTTTATCGGCTGCCCTGCAGGTATATGATCTATATTAATGTTTAAAACCTCTCAATTAAATATAATCGTAATGCAACTAAATGCAAAGGTGCAGTACGAAATGGACAAGAATGACAAAAATAATCCCTGGAGAAGGGGAACAAGAGGGACACCATTTGCATTTAATCTCATTATGATTATAACCTTAAATTGCAAGCTTCACCCGTGTTGGTGTTAGACTGGTGGCAGCTGATAAAACCCGTTTGCTCTACTGACGTCAAACCCCTGGTTAGCTCAGTTGGTAGTAGCGCCCCACGTGTAATGGAGAGGTCCCGGGCTCAATACTCCGGACCATGCGGATTTTTTCGGTCGCTCACCAGTCACCTAACTGTGTTTGGAGATTTGTGTTGGTCCTTTGTCCCTCTTGTTCCCCTTCTCTAGGGATTATTTTCGTCAATTAAATATCTTGCAGTAAACCAAAATCCTGAAGTTGCAAAAAAGTGCGTTTTGACGCATAAACAGCCGTTCATTTGACCTTGAGGTGGTCCAAGTACAAATACAAAATATGGTGGGTTTCGAAAAACAATAAATTGTCTTTTGATTCTGAAAGCTTAATCAAAGTAATTTCTGTTTAAAGCGAGAAAACAATTTTTGAATTTGAACTCTACACCACAACCCGGCGTCGCTTTTTAACGCCTCTTCGCCGCACAGCACGTCACCTGCGACGATAGCTGACATGATTAGGTCCAAAGAAAGAAGTGAGTTTGCTGCCACTTCCCCTTGTCCGTCTTTCCGGCTGCAAGGGAAGGAAACGGCGGGTATCGTGTAATAATCGGAGGTACCGCCAGTGCCTCTCCTTAACAGGCCCGATGTGCCCTTTGTACCCGAGGGCGGCTCTTCACACTCTGAAACCTCGATTCCTAAACGGGCGGCACCAGCTGACGTGGACTTCTCCTAAAAGCGAAACGCGATAATATCGCTGCGAAATCTAGCTGTCATACATACTGCGGTGAAAAGCGGAATTATTCAGCGACGGAAGAATTTGTCATTTCAAAGCCGATTTAAACACAAACGAGGCGTGAGCCTCCCATTGCGCGCATTCGCTAACACCACATCGCCTCGTCAATTGACATTGCCCGTTCACGGGGCTTTTGCGTTGCTGTTTGCATATGTCCTCACGATGACAACAGAGAGCTTTATTGCGATGTGTGCGTAAGAAACAGCTAGCTTACTAGTGGATGCTCTGACCTGCAGCGCTAAGCATTTGCTGATATCAAGACAGCGGAAGACCACAGGAGGACACCGCCGCGCAGAACGGTCGGAATAGGGAAAGCCAGTAAGCAACAAGGGTGGAAAAAAGCCGCTTCCTACAAAGATGTACCAGACAACTCGAGGTCCTGCTATTTACCTGCGTGCGCGCACCTGACACCTGTCGCACGCTTTGCCGGGCTCGACGGTGGCGGGCTGTGCAGAGAAGAGGCGCAAGAAACACGCCATAGTTGCGGAGCGAGAGTTCAATTTCAAAATGTTTTCTTTTCCCTTTTAAAACAATATTATTTAAATTAAACTTTCAATAAAAAAGCAATAAACTCTTCTGTGAAAGTAACCGTGTTTCCTATTTTTCTTTGGGCCACTCTCAAGCCAGAATTGACGGCTTTTTAAACGGCAAAATGCAATTTTGCACAAATGTAGTTTTTTTCTTTTTTTTAAGATATTTAGTTGTACGGCCTGGAACGTTTTTCGTGCACAGTATACCTACAGGGCTGTCAATATGAATTTTTACAGTCCCTTGCAGCAAAGAGATAGTTTGTAACAAAACAAAAAAATTGCTAAAATGCTCATATTATTCTTTTTTTTAAACTGCTTCGACCATACCGAATTCCATGATCCTTATTGCATAGCAATCCAAATACCGTATGGTTTTCAGGCAAAAATATTCCAGTGTTCCGTAAAGAAATCTTAGATTTCATCAATTATTAAATGACTCCTAGTTTCACTCCTTTTTACGAGTTCAAACCGCCATCACCGCACGAAATTTGTTTTTCGTCAGAAAATACGTTAGAGGCGCACCACAAATATTATGGTTGAAAGACATTAATTGTATTTTAGGAATCGGAGGTGGCCGTGGGACCTTTTGCATGGCATGGAGAAGTCCACGTCGCCTGATGCCGCCCGTCGTTTAGGCATCGCGTTTTGAGACGCCCTCGGGTACAAAGGGCACAACGGGCCTGCTATGGCAACGCGCTGGCGGCACCTCCGGTTATTACATGATACCCGGCGTTTCTTCCCTTGCAGCCGGAATGACGGAGAGGGGAAGCGGCAGAAAACTTTTTTTCTTTCTTTGGAACTAATCGTGTCAGCTGTCGTCGCAGTTGGCGCGCTGTGCGGAAAAGAGGCGTTAAGAAGCGACTCCGGTTTGTGGTGCAGAGTTCTACTTCAAGAATTTGTTTTCTCACGTTTAACAAAAAAAGTACATTGATTAAACATTTAGAATCAATGGATAATCGATTGTTCTCCCAAACCCACAACATTTCGCATTTTTACATGGACCACCTCAAGGTCAAATAAACGGCTGTTTATGCGTCAAAACAGCACATTTTTGCAACTTCAGGATTTTCGTTTAATGCAAGATAGTTAAGTGAGCGGTTTAAACATTTTTTTATAGATTATATACCTGCAGGGCAGCCGGTAAAAAGTTTTCTTAAGTCGGGAAAGCAATTATATACTTTTTAAATAAAATAACAATATGTTAAAAGTTTCAAAAAATATAGTTTTTTTTAATATTGAAATTAGACAAAACTGCACAAGAACCAACCACTTTGTAAGTCGAAAGCTCTGCAAATTTAAGAAAATATATTGTTGGGTGTTTCATCAAAAACCTTATTTTTCATCAATTATTGAGTGATGCCCAGTTTGCACGCTGTTTTTAAACCTTAAAACAGCGCTCACATTATTAAAAAATGTTTTTCGTCATACATATTTCAGGGCATGGCTACGGAGATTGCGGCAAAAGGTAATGAATTCTCTTTTTTTTTAGAAATTGGAGGTGGTCAGAGCGCAACGTCTGGGACGTTTGACATGGAATGACCGATATATAAACAATTTTGCTTGTATTTCTTTGCAGCGAGCGTAGTCACTTCGGCGACAAAGCCCCGGTAAGTGACGAAGAAAGGGCACCACACAGAGTCGTCGCAATTAACCTTTTTCAGAGTTTGGCCACGATCGTGGCGCGCCCTCCCAGGAGTCTCTCGAAACACTTTGGGATCTCCACAATCCACGCTTCCTCTTCCACGCCAGAGCGCGTGTCTGCCGCTCCGTGTTGTTCAGGTATGTGTTCTCGTGGCGTTGTCTCGTCTTTCGACATTTTGTCACGTGTCTTTTTGTCTTCGTTTGCGTGCATCTTTGCTTCGAAAGGGGCTGTGGACGATCCTGGAAGATTAATGAAAGCCACTGTTCACGAAATGGATGATCTCAATCGTGTTTATACATTCAGAAATGAATAGATCGCCGACGCCGCATTGGTCCTACCATTGACTCGGAGTGACCTTATTGTCACTTGGGTGTCGCGTCGTGGAAGAATCTAAAAACGTAACGAAGCCGGAGAAAATACAAAGAAAGGCAATTAGATTTATTTAAAACACCTAAAGCTGGTCAGTATCACTAAGCCAGCTCTTAGCAGATGCTAACCTTGAATGCCTGGAACCAAGACGCCGGAGGGACAGACTAAGATTGGTGTACCTTATTGTTAACGACAGCACAAAAAAGAAATCAACAAAAGCCATTGTATTTCTTTCTTCCAACCACGGGCAACAAGGAGATCACACCGACTGTCAATCAGATAATTGTCTGCTAAAAACATTGCATTTCTTCATTCGCTTTTTCCACGCACTATCTGCGAGTGGAATTGCTCGCCAGCCGACAGTGGTCGAGACCGTTTCTTTATCACTGTTTCCATTCACGAATTGAATAGACAATCTTGTTTTGAACCTTGATGTGTGCTTTCTTTGTCGTTTTTATTCCGTCTTGCGAGTCATTGCCAGCCGACGTGGTGGAGGGAGTTCGTTGTCACAGTTTTTGTCGCCAACCGAGTAGACATGATTTTGTCAAAACCTTGTTGCACGTTTGCGTTGCTGTTCCTTGAGTCATGTGACTCCGATCGTGTTCTATTTTTAAAACCAACTGCGTTTCCACTTTTATCTTTGCACGCTGTGTGTTTCTTTTGGTGTGAATCAGACATGTACAAGTTACTCAAAAAAGGTAGTTAAGTTAAGTTACTGAGTATCGACGCCAAAAGTAATTTGAGTAGAGTAGAAATTACGCATTTGTAATAGTAATTGAGTAAACTACTAACTACTGTAAAAAAGTAGCGAGTTACTTTGAAGTTACTTTCGAAGTTACTTTTTTATATTTTTGTGGTAGCAAAATGAACAGCACTTTTGATCAGTGAAAAACCCTGCGAGCCTAAACTAAATGCTGTAATTTTATGGCTTGCGTTTTAACCAAAATAGTTTATTCGCTCGCAGAAGCAATTGACTTTCAAAGTTTTTATCGGAGAGAGCCAGATGAACCAAGACGTCCCCAGCCAAGCTAAAAAGACGTTCCACCGACGCGCTGGATGGAACGGCAGCGTTAAATTTCAGAAACAGGCTGTGCAGGGTCGTTTAAGCCAGCGTCGGCATCTTAGGTGTCCATGACGAAACATGTGAGGTTTCCCTCGGCTAGAGGGTCTTTCATAACAAACTCTCCTCCTTTTTTATTTTTTTCTTCGGCAATTTAAGGTTGTTATGACTGGCCCCTCTTTAATCCCAGGACATTCGGAGAGTACGCTGAGCGAGTGCACCTGACCGTCAAGGGACCAAGTCTCTCGCCACGACGATGAGATCATCCGGACGATTGCGCATCTCGTTGCAGTGCTAGTGCTACGCTACTGAAAAGAAAAAATTGTTTTGGTTTAACAGAAGATGAAACGAAGCATACTTCGCCGCTGACGCCGAGTCCAACAAATGGATCTCCCAAGGGTGACTCGCTATCCTCGCAGGTGACTACGGTATCCTGACGCGCCTGACACACCTGACAAGCAAATCGTTTTCAACAAAGAGGAGGTCTCCCTGGCGTGGAAGGTCGGAAGGACTCGAAGGATTGCGTGAACAAGAATCGTCGCTCGTACAGTTGCAGCTGGAAGCGGGAACGTGCTCCCATGAACGGATTATCCGTGACTGCGTTTGCGCGCGGGGGAGTCTGGCTTTGCAAGGGAGTATGCGCTGACGACGAGGCGACCATGGGAACAGGCGCCCAGCTGCGAGGTCAATCCAGTGGCGCCTCCTATGAAACCTCCAAACCGCTTGAGGCAGAACGCACTAAAGACAAAAAATACGAAAACAACAAAAATCCTTGGAGTGTCCCCGCCTTTCACGGTTACAGCTAGACGCGCGGCGCCTGCGTGCATTACCGGATTAGGTCAATACCCGACCAAGGCTTGTTAAGCATCTGTTCCTGCGTTCGTGCGCGCCGGTGTTATGTTTTGGCTGCTCGTCGCCACCTTGGCCCAAGGACACCTGTGATGCAGTTTCTACGGCTGCCGAATATAAGTGCGTGGGAACGGAATGTGAGGGGGCATCTTGTTCGGGAATCCCCATCTGCCGGCGCCTTATATATTTCCGCGCTCAAACTTTTGTGATGGTCAAAATTAGCACTAGATTTCGAAAGTAGTTAGTAATTTGAGTAGAAGTTACCTGAGAAAGGTAGTTAAAGTAAACTACTAATTACCCAAATAAAGTTGTAATTGAAAGTTACCAAGTTACTCGGAAAAGTAGTTAAACTACAGTAGTTTGAGTAGAGTAGTTGAACTACGTCCAAGTCTGGTGTGAATTGACGCTTGCATTTAGTGCTGCAATGCTGTAGGGCGCTGCCAATGCTGTTTTTTATGTAACCGAGCATTGCATGTTTCAATTTACGCGGTACCACTCCTGCCGAAGCGTTTAAAACAGGCGAGCAGTATGAATAAATAATAAATACAAAAAAGGTCCGATTTTAAGGCCAGAGTGCTATGTAAGGAAAGTAATGGTGGCCAGGTACGATCCCGACTCGACTAGCTATATTGTGCGGAGCTGCCCGCTCCGTTTGTGAGGCCCGACCACTACAAAGAGCTGATTTCGCTCTTCTTGAGAGCGTAAGTTATTCAAGCTTAATGCGCTCCGTCACTTCGCCGTCCTGTTGTAACGCGCCAGCACGTTTTTGAACCTCCGACGAGGTGGGCACTGCAAACAAGAGAGTTCACGGTTGGTTGCCATGGCGTTCCTTCGAGGATATCTCGCCGTAAGGCTTGAATTCATTTCGCAAGCTTTAAATGTTTTACCAGTGACTGATATTTTTCGTTCTATTTTCGGTTTCAACGTCGGACTTAATTTCTAAAGATGTGTACAGTTCAAGCCTCGAAGGGAGAAAAGCTTTATCTTGTTATTCTTTATTGAATATCGGGCTTTGCAATGACCACGTTACGCAAGCTCGCGTGCGCACTTACTGTATTTTAGTTAAAAGCAGAATGCCCCGTCGTCACGTTGAGGACCCGGCCATCTGACACGGGGGGATTAACGTCAAAGATTTCGGAATAGGGGGCGTTTGAAAGCAGGGCAAAAAGAGTGGGGTGTGTGACATCGCGTGCTTTGTGCACCACCCGCTAAAGGCTACTGGAACACTATAAATTATTGCATTTTCAACCTTTTTTGCCGCAATTTGTACAACGAAACAGCTGCGTAGTGGTGAGGGATGACGTCCATGAAGCCAAGCCGCGAGAAAAGCGTAAAGTAGTACAGTTCGAACCAGCACTGTCTGAGCGACCGAGCGGACGAGCGAGCCCCCAAAATGGCGGCTTTACCTTTCCTCCCCCTCTCAGAGTTGGTTCATGCGCCCAACGGTCTTAGGAAAAGGTCAATTGGTGGCAGCGGTGGGGTTTGTCGAGAACATTGCTTCAAAGCCCCCCCCGAGGCGTATTCCAACTTACTCACGTAGTGAAACCACGAAGCAAATCCAGGGCCCTGATTGGCCTATTTCAACGTTCCTCTTTCTCAAACGGGAGACGACAATGACCCTTTCGCGCTGGCTGTTTATTGATGCTGTGAAAAGAAGTTTGATGCTTGAGCGGTCTCCCCGCGCCGCGGCATGAACCTGGTACTCGCCGCATGTCGTCAAGAGGGCGTATTGCCCACTATTTCAACACCAAGAGAACAATACTGAATTCTGTAGGCTTAGTCAAAACATTTGGACACGACACTTATGAATGAAAGCTCAAAACAAGGACGGTTTCCTTGATGGGATGGTAAACGAATAGCTAGCACCGATAGCAATATTGGTAACTCACTTTAACGGCGCTTTTTGGGTCACGTTTACCATTCTCGTGAGCTTGTGTTACCAGACATTTTATGTAATTGTATGCACGTCGCTACGGTGTATGGATTGACGTCGGTTGGCCCGATGAATTGGGAGTCGCTCCTGCTGGCTGGCTATCCGGTCGCTCTTCTGCCGTCGGTTCCGTGCATCGGTCGCCCCCAGTCTGATGTAGAATGGCCGGCAAAGAATTTGCAAAGGCTAAATTTGTCTAAGAGTTTTAGGTTAAAAGAAACACTTCAAAGGCGCTTCTCGCGACGTCAAATAACGTTTTACACGTCTATTCCGCGTTATATTTTATAATATACAGCCGTAGAATATAAAACGCTAATTCAAAACACTTTTTAATGCAGTGAAAGCAATTCACAATATAATTTTCGCTTTGTTACCAAGTCACATCAATTTAATGTCACTGTCACCGCATTAATAAAAACTCTTTCGTAAAACTCAAATTAAATTTCCTATAGTCTATCAAAGTAGTATATTTGAACCTGAAAGCGTGCGAACAAATTTATATTGATATATATAATTACTCAAATACCTTTGTAATCCGTAGAGTACACCAGAACAATACGGAAGTTGCGTGTCGTACATCTGTCTTAAGATCGTCCATTTAAAGAGAAAAGTAAGTTTATTGAGAAGCTAACCCTCTGATGTTTTGGCCTTTTATTATTTTCTTTAAAAGTGCGCTTCAATCGCACTTACGGAAAATCATACAACCATTTATTTATTTATATTATTCTACGTGCACACAAACAACCGTGCAGGTCTCCTCTTTAGCGCACAAGCACATAAATATGAAAAAAAAACACCATTGCAGGTTTTTAACACAAAGTAAAGAACACACAATATGTAAGTTTTGCAACAAGCACTTTCACTTGGCTTCTGAACACCTTAATATCACTGTGTATATAAAGTTCGGCATTTTTGGTATTGATAAACAGATATTGTATCCAGGACCAGAGGAGAAAAGAATTATTAAATTATTTGAGTAATAATACCAGAAAACAGAAAGCCGACCACTAACTATGTTTTAGCGCACACATGGCAGGTATATTCTACCTTTTTTAGACAACAAAATTTTATCACAACTACGACCAGTGCAATATGACAGACAACTATATAACTGGCAAATTCCAAACCCCAGAGAATTCTTCGTAGCTCAATTCATAAACGAGAGGATAATTCTATCTACTCAATTTCAGCAAAAAAATAAAATTATAGTTATAGACTTGTGATAATTGATTTTTATTCATTTCTGTGGTAGGTATCAACATCAGCAATCGGGATGGTGTGCTCGTTTGTATGTTCACGTGGCTCGCACGTCAGCCATAATAAGAATAATCTCCGGCCCATGGCTGAACGAGAAGCCGCCTTGGCGGCTCCGAGGCAAAGCGCCGGCCTACAGATCCCCTGGTGACGGGTTCGAATGCCGGCCGAGGTGCCTGCAATCCGACGGAGGCTTATTGCGGAGAAGCGCGCCATGTAACTGAGCTTTCGGTTGCACGTCAAAAGATCCCCAGGTGGTCAAAATTAATCCTCAGTTCTTCTGCTAGGGCGTGCCAGGTGCCCTTCGTTGGCTTGGCACGTAAAACCTTTAAACTTGACATGACTGAACGCCAATAAAATTCGTCTTGGCATTAAGCTACCCACTCGTAGGTCGTTTATGCAACTGTGTGTCAGAAGTGGGATCCCGTCTGCGATTAGCCGACCGCGAGAGCTCTTCATAAAACAGGACCAAGCTTAACGAGCGAAAAGACGTCGATAAGCGACTTTGGTTTCTCAGATCTTCGGGTTCGGCGACAGGCCACCATCTATAACATCTTTGTCATGCAACGGCCAGAGGCCTTCTGCTCTCCGGACTCTGCGCCAACCATGATCCTCACAAAATCGATGCTTCGCTGTGCATCATGCGAGACCAGTCCGAGAATATTGCCCAATACGAACTGTCGGTGGAGGAAGCTAAGAAGTTCAAAGTCGTCATGGCGCGTTTGGCAAGTACTGCATACTGCAGCGGAACGTCCACTTTGAATACAAATAAAAGAAATGAAAAAAAGTGTAAATGTACCAGAGAGGTGTTAGACAGCGCTGCGAAAATGTCTTCTTCTTTTGTGTGCTTGTTAACTTAAGTGACTGCTTTGCAGGTGCGCTGTTCCACCCGTGTATCATAAGCAACCAATTCGCCCGAACCTCTGTCTAAGGGCCCGTTCACACTCTTGCGACCTCTTAAAGTGCGTGCCTTGAAACCTCCTACAACGAGTTTTAACAACAAGGACACACTGGCGCCATCTATCGGGTAGCAGTGTAAACTTGGCGGTCGGGCATATTTTCCATTTCTCTCGCATATTATCCTTTCTTTCTTGGCTCGAAAAACTTTTTGTCAACATTATAAACGACCCTTTCTTATAGGTATTACGCACATTTGACCTCGGAAATCCCGCAAAACCTTCGCTCTTGTGGAATGCAGTACCAGGGTCACCGCATAGATGGCGCTAGCGTGCCAGTGTGTTCTCTCCTCCTAAAACATTCTAAAAGGTTTCAACAAGTCTCGTCTATCTCGGTCGTACTCGGTTGCATGAGTGTGAACGGGCCTTAGCATGTTCCTCGGAGATTACAACCTAGTGAAAGGAAGAGTTGCCTACGCCGACGTTTTCCCTTTTGACCTCGGGGCAGTGATGCGGCAGCGACAAACTGGTGGAAAGTTTGCGGGGACTTTTGCTTCGAGGTTACTCTCCGGCAAACAAAAACGCTATGCGCGAATTGAAAAAGAGGTCTTCGCTTTAGTACGTGCTTGTGGGATGTTTAGCCACTACCTACTAGGAAAAAAGTTCAAACGGGAGACCGATCAAAAGCCCGTGGTCCCCATTCTCGTAACAAAAAGCCTTGACGACATGACTCTGTAACTTCAAAGACTCAAAATGGGGATGATGCGCTACCAGTACGACGTAAAATATGTTAAAGGAAAAGCTTTGCTAGCCGCTCACACATTTCGCAGGGCACCACTACAGCAAACAGGAGATTCAGACCTCGAAAAAGACTCGAAAGTTTTCGTCTGTTTTGTGTAGACAGCTTTTCCATTCAAGCCATCTTGCCTACATTGACTGAAAAGAGGCCAGATATCAGACCGAGTTTGTATTCATCAACGAAATCTATGTGCAAATAATTTGTCTTTCAGTCGAGACTTCTCCGAAGATATAGAACCTTTCTTCGAGCATCGTGAACAGCTAACCCTAGAGGACGACTTCCTCGTTTATGCGGACGGTGTTGTCGTCGGAGCCAGTGCGGAAAGAAACTTCTGCGTCACCTACATGAAGGTTACTTTGGCATCACGAAGACACACGCAAAAGCTAAGGACTGTTTGGTTGTTGGTAGTAGCAGCATATGTGAATGCCGCAATAAAGAAATGTCACAAATGCATCAAGACCACCTGCAACCGCAAAATGCCACTCCAAAGCACGGACTCTCCCAAGTTACCATGGCAGCGTGCTGTAATGAACCACTTCTACTTCAACAGCCACTGGTGGTTGATCGTGAGACTATCTCTCCAGTTACCCTTAACTGGAGCTGTCTTCACAAACAACCGTCGTCTACGGTTGTCAACCCTTGTAAGTCACTCTTTCACGCCATTGCATTCCAGAGGTTATGGTATCGGATAATAGATGCAGATTACATCGTGTGACGTCTCCACATTTTCTAGAGAATACGCCTTCCAACACACAACATCAAGCCGGCTTTATCCTCAAACCTACGGGCTTACGGCGTCTGCCGTGAAAGTCATCAAGACGTCGACGAAGGAAACAAAAGACCCGTACTTGACCCTTCTCTCGTACATGTAAACTACTGTTGAAAAACGGATACAGCCCGTTGAGCTGTTGATGGGTCGACGCTTACGAACCAAACATCATACAGTTCCAGGGGATCTCGTTCCCGATGTACGCGACGTGGAAATGGTATGGGAGCTTGAAGAGGAGTAGCGAAACTGCAGCAGAAATACTTCAATCGGCGGCATGGTACACGTGCCATGTCAGAACGTTTAAGCGGATGATGTCTGGGTCACTGACCTAAAGCGAAATGGCAACTGCACAAGAGTTCAACAGAGGAGGCTAGGTCCTACCTCGCAAATGCCGGCAACGGCGTTGTGCGACGAAACCGGACCCATCTATTTACCATGCCTGAAACTGTTCGTGACGCGGAAATCAATCGTGAAAAAGATGCTGGCAGATCGCTTTCTGAGTGCAATGACGGTTCACACACACATAAGAAAAAAGCCGGTGCGTCAAGGCACCTCACAAACTTTAGGTCTCCTCTTTTAGAAGAGATGTTGGAGATAGCAATATCAGCCAACCGAGCTGGTGTGCTAGTTAGTATGTGCGCGTGGCTCGCACCTCACGCATAATAAAACCAATCTCCGGCCTATGGCTGAACGCCAGTAAACTCGTCTCGGTGTCAAGCTACCGTATCGCAGTTCTATTATGCAACACTTTTCACATGCGCATTGCAGCTTTTGAGGCCTTAGACATCGCTATGTCCTCGGTTTCCTCTGGCGGTCTACAATACTTGATCGTGTTGCAACTGCAGCTGTTGATAGGGACCCAGTTAGGCATAATTTACTTTTGCCTTTATACGTCCGCTCTACACGAGTTTTGTATTGTCTGAGCTTTGAATTGGTATAAATTATGCGCAGATTGTTATTGTTTTATATAGTCCGTTTCTTTCCCATGTTTTAATAATCAATATTTTTAGCTGCCTGAAAATCAGGTTGTGAAGAGGAGAACTGCCTTTCCTTTGTTCGTTTACTTTCTCACTTTTTTTTTTTAGAATTCGATTTAGTTGATTTTTAATAATTATAATTTTCTTGGAGTTTCACGAAAATGCTAAAAAAGGCGAGGGAAGGCCAAGAGTGTTTTATGAAAATGTCGCGTCCTGTCTTCAACCTTTTTATGCTTTTCGACCATTATGCTCCTTAACCTCTTTTTCTAAAGTTGCATAAATCCTATTATACCTTTTATTACTTCTTGTGATTTTGAATATATTATATGTATTTTACACCCAACAATATTATGGTCACGGGCGAAGTGTAAAAAAATATAAATCTGTCTAACAAAAACGAATACCAGCTTGTACATCTAGGCCTCACACGTGTTCACATGACAACACATTTGAAAGGCAAAATTTTGACCAAATAATAAATTAGAAATTACGTCTTAAATAATAAATTATTCATCTAATCAGTAGGTGAATTGATTTATTTTACAACCATTCTTGAGACGCACAAGGCAATTGCAATGTCGCATATGTAAACAGGTTAAATAAAGCTGTATTTTCATCACTCATTAATACTTCAATTTTGTATTTCCACCAAACCAATAAAGTATAACGAAACAAATAAATAAAACCTTCGCTAATTAATAGTGTAAAAGAAAAATAAGCGAGAAAAAAAAGACGAGGCGTACTCTTTTCAGTCTTGCAAAGTGTACCAGTGGGTTGGGCTACCGTACTAGAATATGAAAGCTTTTGAAGATTCGCTTACCTTTTTTGAAGACGTCATTAAGTAACTGCGTGTATTTGCCTCAATATTTGGGGGAAAAATATTGTCTTCTAATTTTTGCTATAATCATTAAAGGGAAACTGACAAGGTATTTATGCTCGCCGAGGTTTATAGTTTTACGTGACATATGAGAGCCCAACTACCCAGAACAGAATTTGCGGCTCGAAATTCGGTTTCTTTATGCCCGAAAACTGAAACGCCGATTGAAAACTGGCCGGTTTGAGTCGCGCTCACTCTCTTTTCCGTGGTCACGGGCCATTTTCAAGGTTTCGACGCTACCACCAAATTTAATAAAAGTCGTGGGTAATTGAAGGCACACAGTCAATACTAAAAATAGAAAAGAAATGACCGCATCTACACGTGGTGAATTCTGTTGATTGGGGCGAAGGTCTAGTGGTGCTGATGATACTGATTTTATTGTTCATAGGTAGTTCTGATGGAGCTGATTTTTTTATTGCTCATACGTAGTGCTGAGTTCCCTGTTGCGTATCGACTTCATTATTACTACTTTATGGCCGGTGAAATGCAGAGCCAGTGGTTCTTGTAGCGGATCAGCTTGGATCCGCTAGAAGCCGTGGGAACTGCATGTCCACCGCTTAAGTCAACGGTCCATGTCAGAAAGAGAATGTGTGGTATGGAACGTGGTTATATACGCATTTGAGCATTTGACCGCAGCGCCCTCTCGTCTATAAACGTTGAGCCAATGCATGAAAAGTCTAACGCGATTATATACGCATTTGACCGCAGCGCCCTCTCCTGTATAGACGTTGAGCGGCTACATGCAACGTTTCATCCATGACAGAAACCTCAGCTCTTGAGTTACTACCACCTCTCAGAGCCCCTGCTCGTCCCGCAGTCGTGGCCGAGTGGTTAAGGCGATGGACTAGAAATCCATTGGGGTCTCCCCGCACAGATTGAAATCCTGTCGACTGCGCAAACATTTTTTTCTTTTTACGTGAGCACGGACGGACGGACGGACGGACGGACGGACGGACAAGGCTAGACCCTAAGGAGCTTCGCCCCTAATATGAAACCCATTTTTTATGGCTTCCAAAAAAGCTACAAATACGTTGATTAAAAAAACAAAAAAAAGGTTGCACAGACAACCGGAAGCATTTTGTGCGTTCACTGCACAATCCTCAACATGGCGCCGTTTCGCGTTTCGTGGGACTCGCGGGTGGTAGCGGATGACGGGCGTGCGACCTCTACTTCAGAACTGTTGTTCACGGTACCGACAAATTCTGTCTTCCTTCGAAAGATAAGTTTTGGACCGATCAAAATAATTGATATTCATCCCGTACGGCACGCCCGACCAGCAAGCCGATTGCACGAAGACGTCGCCGAGCCGTCGTCCCTTCTCGTGGCTGAAGACATTGCTCGCTCAAAGGTCAAGCACGAAGAGCGTACATCGAGTTGAATACGCACGCGTACGGTTTCTTTATTTTGTGCGAATGTGGCCAATGCGTAGTGCTGCCCGATTTCAAGCCGGAAGTGATGCAGTGGAGGGAAATCGGGCAGCAAACTTTCCGACACACAGTCGACCCGATGCATTACTACGAACGAAGGAGTTGCTTCAGTAGCTCAGTGGAACGACGTCCGCTTTACACGCAGCGGGCATGGGTTCCATTCCTAGTGTGGGCGTACCATTTGTTTTTTAACATTTTGCGATGTTTCCATATATATTTTTTTTTACAATTTTACCACTGAAAAAAAAATTGTTGTGGACGATACGTCGCTGAACTATATGGTATGGGACTCCATTTTTTGACACCTCTGCCGCACAATGCCACTTTCAGGTGTGAGGCAGCTCTTCACGCAACATCTTGGGAGTATTCTTTTCGGAGCCGATCACGTGAATTCCCCACGGGCACTCACTACTAATTGCCAACACTTAAATGTACAAAACAACTCATCTTGAAGTACAGGAAAGCGAGCGGAACAAACATAACTGCAAAGGAATCGCACGGCGAACGGATCCCGAACGCTATTCGACTGCTGCACCCGGAAAAAAAATCGCACGGTCGGGTGTAGCCACAGTGACTTCCGTCACTCACTCTCCTCCCCACATCTACGTGCGGTGCTTGGGTTTCGGTTTCGGTTTCGAGCAGGTTGCGTTCTTTGACTTTATTAAATAAATATGTGACTCTGTAGCAAAATATTAATTGTGTAGTATTCCGACATCATACTAAATCGCCTGGCGAAAAGTGAAAAAGAATAATTGTAGAGGGTTTCAGTGTCAATTTAACTAATCGAAATAACTTGAAGCAGCCATTCAGAACAAAATTCTTAACTAGCTCCACTTTGACGAGGTCACATAATAAACCTAACTCTCACTCTTAGCTATTATAATAAGTTAAATACACTCAAGGTGTGAATATACTTTCTATAGTAAAAGTAGAATAATTTGCATATTAACGTTAAAAAATTAAAGTGCGGTGAATGCGATTATTAGCACCTAAAAGGTAGTTATACGACTGAGTATAAAGATCTGGCGTTTTTTTATTACTTTGCGGTCGACCTTTCGCTTACTTTTATAAACGTGAAAGGTATTTTAATAAAAAAGTGAATGTGGAGATCCCAATGAAGGTTTAAGTTGTGCTTTATGTTTTATGTGCCGTGGGCCAGGGCGAAGTTCGGGATAGACACGAATCCTGCGAAAGCCTTTGGCTGGCATTCGTGTTTAAACAAGAAGAATCTGAATCTGAACACCAACGAAGCACTCGGCTCCAAACATTGCCGGTGCTGCTCAAGACTAGGTGATGTAGAAAATGTCTGCACTGTTGCCTTGACTTTTAGGAAATGTAACACAGTCCCAAATACCAAAGCGCTTTGCTCTAGGCACACTGGAAATCTTAAAGTCCCAAAGAAACACCAAACCTTCAGTTCGCGCAAAATAGTTCATGGAATATGCATGCAGCGCAGTACCGTAAAATGAGTCGTTTAAAATGAGGCTCGCACGCATATGCAGAAGTGGTTTCCTATTCATTGGTTTCTGAATGATATTGATCCTATCCGGCATCTTTTGAATGGGCGAGCTCTTGTTTACAAAAATTGCTACGTTTTTGCAGGCCATCACATGACGATATATTCAAATCATGCAAGAGAAAAACATAAATCTCTGTACGCAGATGATTTGGTTCTAGTAACTAACGCTTCTGCGAAAACAAGTCCTGGATCCTTCTCAGTTAGATAATGTAATTGCCTGCCATGTTTCTACCAAAGCAATGAACGTATCGAAGATGTTAAGGAAATGTTTATATTAATGTTTCTTATATTACGTAAGCACCTTGAAAGGAATCAGGTGGCATATATTCAATAGTTGAGAAACATTTTCTATTTTACCTTCTCGTATATTGACGCTAACCTTTTCTATTTTCTCGTCTCGACGTCTGATGAAATGATATAAAAGCAGAGGAAGCGCTGAAATTTTCAGCATTTCGAAGGTTACATCCCAAGCCTACCTGTAAATATCCGTGGTTGTGACGTAGCAGCCTCTTCATAGCCATCCCAGCTGCGTGCTGTGGTGAGTGTGTATATTTTGTTACTGAGACTCCGCCCCAACGTAAGCTGTACGTTACAATTCGTAATATACTTTCCTTTGATAACACTATTACAGCATGAGATGTAAATCATCTTCGGCGGATAGAGTCAGAGCTTAATGATAGCACAAAACCACGCAAAAAAGACCATAGCTCTTGGTATGCGACGGAAGAAAGTATTACTTAAATGCATCTTTCTATCTGAGAAAGAGAAACCAAATTTTCACCCGTCAACACAAATTTCGGAAGAGGCTTACACTGTAGCCAGTTGACCATTTATCACGGCCGATCAACAAGTCTACGAAGCATTCCGGCCCAACATGTAACAAAAAAAGGACGCGAAGTAGAAAGCATTTCATCTCTCCAAAACAGGGCAGTTCTCAAAGTTGCTCTAGATATGGGGCTTCTCGGACGCGCTGCAGAAACACGTCGCCGCTGAAAGCGGGACACGCATCAAAATTGGACAAATGGAGCACAATAAATAAGCTTTGACGGATCTTTGGATCATCTAATGGAAGGCTCCGAGGGGACAGGTGATGGATGGTCCCTGCTATCGATCCCAACGCACTTGTGCCAAGAAAAAGAAAGCAAGTTCTCGGACAGCTCGTGGTTTAGAGAAGCGGCCCGTGCCTGCACGCGTAATGGCCCGCTTCAAGTCGGAGCTGCTGTCACGGCCGTCACGTAAACAAGCCCCCCGAGAAAGGCTACAACGAGGGGCCCTTAAGAAGAGACGCCTTCGACTCCGCGGATTTGATCCGTGGAAAACCTTAACATAAAGCAAGGGCAGCTTGATGAGAGCACGCTGAAAACTCCCGAAAGTATTCGGGTATCGATATCCCGAATTATCCCAGCACAACACGTAACATGACAGCGCACGAAAGACATAATACTCGATATATTTTAGATGCATAAAAACTATGTATTTGAAATATTTTCAGTGTACTCTATTTAGCGTTTATTTACAGATTAGAAATGTACGAATTTACATGCACTCAGCCCAAATGGCACCGCTGTATTCTCACAGGCTCCCAGAAAGTGTATTCTGATATTTACGGCTGATTCACCGCGAAAAGAACTCAGCAAAAGTAGCAACGAAAAATATCGCAGGAACAACCATTGGATACCCTGCGCCCGTGGACCCTAGCGTCATCGCCCATCTCCTACAAAAAACATCCTAAAACCAAGAAAATTGCGCACATACTAATCAGAAGAGGAGTGGCACCATGACAGTGTTTAGGCTCCTAAATGTCTTCTGATATTTTCAGGTTTTTTTTTTTTTATAATTTAGAACAAAGGATTTCTGAATTCCGGCCTGCGGAGATGTTCCGGCCGGTCCGCAGATAGTTGCGATTCTTTCCATTGACGCCCGACCCCCGGGCCGCCACTAATAACGGAAACACTAAGAGCTCGTGAAATAATCGGGGCCGCGACAAGCACCAACAGCGCAAACGAACATATCGAAAAAGCCTGCGAGAAAACTTCATTATTGTAAAAATGTTCGAGCAGTAGTTTTGTATTATCTAGTACTATCATCTCGAACTAATATTCGTAAACTACGAATATCAGAGTTCATCTCGAAGCGAAAATCGAAAAGCGTATAAAATACTCTATTTGATATTCCAACGCGCTCAACTCTTTCCCGTGGTTTGATATACCCTTCAAGATGAACTCTCATTTTCGTATTTGTTGAATTGTTGATCGCGGTGGGTTAGAACCTCCAAGCGCGATTCTTAACCAGGCACTTCTGCACTGCGGAGACCCACACCCACGGAACTCGGCTTCCGCGGGTTTTGCTTTTCGGCAGTCCACTGATGCTCGGTAAGAAGTGCGCTCAACGGGACTTGCCCACCGCGGTCGACGCTGAGAAAGTACACATACCGCAGTCAAGTTCTTAAGAGGAAAGCCGACTGTCAAAACGGGATGGTGCACGCGCGCGTGTGGCGTTTGTAAAAATAAGCGTTAATTGTAAATTTCGATATCTACACTGCTGTAATAGTTTTTTTTAAAATTAAACTGGCTATTATGCGATAGTATATGTTACAGATACCCTGAGAAACTACGTTCATCATTCATGATTGTCTTTTTTATTTTTTTATGTTCTCTGTTTAATCAAGAATAGTTTTATATCGCAAGAAGATTTATAAATCATTTCGATTAGGTAGAGCTGGGCATCTCTATAGCTTTAACTTTATGTGAAATGCGAAATGTGAAATCTCCAGTTTCAGTCGAAAAATATTGATTAAAAGCGTTAATACTCAATTCTCCACCAAGGGAGAATCATGCGTCGAAGAGATTGCGAGGAGCAGTAGATGTTCTACTTTCAAAGCTTGGAGCAAAGCGTGCGCTTTTTCAAGTAAGGCTTGCTTTTATGCAAGAGTATATGTTGGTCAGATACGTCTTGACAACCTACGTTAATCGTTTCGAGCAGATCGGGCTGTATTCGAAACGACGAAAATAAAGCCTATGCTGCAGCTCACAGCTTTTCTACATCCATAAATATAGCTATATTAAAATTAACTTGGCCTAAATGAAAGCTTGGTAAGAACAACATTTATGAGTTCAGATGGGTTTTTCTTTACGCATGATGCAGTAGTGACGAGTGCGGAGAAACTATCCGATTACACAATTGTCCACAAAACTACTAATCGCTTCGAATTCGCTTCGTACTCAAAATCCACTATTCGCACAAGCCTAGCAAAGTGCTTCAAAACACCGGTTTTCTCGGCATATTATTTATTGTACATTGTAATCACCAGAATTACTATTCGCAGTTCTCTGCTTCATAATTGCGTAACGGAAATATTATCTTCGCATTATTATGTATATTGTGCATAGTGAATATAAGTGGCCTGATATTGTCTACCATTTTCATTAGTCTTCTGCCTTGTGTGAATATTCGAAAATTCCTATGCACTTTGATTTAGTTCTGGTAAGTCCACAGGGTCACAATTATTTTTTAATGTCAGAACTAGTAATATACTGCACTTAAAATTATTTATTTGTATTCGTCCCCTTGTGTTCTGTGTTCAATTGCTTAAATGCTTTTTTAGGCCTATTCATTTAGTGCATTTTCTCGTTTATGTAGTCTTGTCGATTTTACCGCCCTCAACGCTGCAGCAACTCCCCAAACCTGTCCTTCAGCCAAAACGCCTGGACACCCCTGCTTTAGAGAGTTCTTTGGCTGGCGCTGCTGCTGAATGATTTTTAGTCAAACGTACCGAACTGTTGCCTGGCAATAATGGATTACACATGTACTGCCTCCTATGAAGTATACTTCCCGATAGTGAAAATTATTTATGTTGTTCAGAATGTAATTTAAGCTATAACATCGGCTCGTGTTCTGGAGTGAATAGCAAAACGTACAGGGAAAAAACGAGGCTTTAAGAAATATTTTCGAAATGCATAACATTGAATGTGTTAAACTTGCGGAACAACCTAGGGATTTTCATACAGATGAGAAAACGAAAATGAAACTAAGCAAACTTCCTGCGATTCTTCAAACATAAGGGACAGTAGTCACCCTTGCGAGCATTGATAGCACAGTTGACAATATTTAACGCTCACCTGTGTTGTTTTGTGCTGCCGGGTCCCAAGGCATGTTTTGAGTTGTATCTCGAATGTATAGACCTTTACAAGATTGCCTGTGCATCCATTTTACATATGTCGACAGTGTTAGATTCAGGCTGCTCTTACTCCTCGGTGGAGATATTGAGTCTAACCCTGGGCCAATGACCAAAGAACAAGAATGCTGTACTGAATAAAGTTCTTGAAATTTTAACGACACTTCAGGCAGGCCAAAATAACATCCTCCAGGTAGTCATAGACATAAAAGTAAAACAAAGCTGCACCGAAGAATCACTAAATGCACTCACAATACGGGTTAACCAGATAGAAAATGACCTTTCCGCTACAAAATCAACCGGCGTAAACAGCGGCGTAAGTTTTGCTCACTTAATGGAGTCTGCGCCGCCGAGATATCTCAGCTCAGAACACGCTTTGATGACGCTGAGAGCCGAGCGCGCCGGGCTAACCTTCTTTTCTTTGTCTTCCGCGATACTGAGAGAGAAACCTAGGTACAATCCGAAAAGGCTGTCCTTGATGTATGCCTCGAAAGATTAGGTTTACAACTTCCCGCGTCATGTATCGAAAGAGCTCATTGCCTTGGCCAGTTCAATCAGCAACGGTGTCGCCCAATTATTGTTAAAATGGCTTCTTAGAAAGAGAAAGAGGCGGTGCTTTCAAATGCCCATAAATTCAAGGGCACACACTTTTCAGTAAGTGAAGATTTTATCCCCTCGGTGCGTCTAGCTCGGCGTAAACTGATACAGTTTGCGAGGATAGGAGGACAGCCTTTTAAACTGCGGTTTGACAAGTTACTCACTGGAAACAAATGCTCTGTTTATGTACCTGCATCTGATTATGTTATTGAATTGATCTCCCGGGAGCCGCAGCACACTTCATTTGAACATTATACCGGAGCTTCCAACTCTCGTTCAACTTCTCTAGCACACTTTAATTTGCCTCCACATAATCCTCTAATCCCAATCAAACTCCACAACAACAAGCAGCGTGGGGTGGAAGTTGTGATGTTTTCACTTCTACAAATATTATTCCTGTTATTTTTCGTAACATTAGAAGCGTCATGAACAAGAACGATGATTTATCTTCTATTATTGCTTCTTCTAATGCTGATGTTGTTGTCCTTACTGAGACCTGGTTATCAGGCAAGATACGTAAAAGCGAGATATTGAGTAGTCAAAAATATTTTTATATATAACCGCCACGACAGGGCTGAAGGAAGCGGTGGCGGCATATTGATTCCGGTATTGGAAAACAACCCGTCATTTGATATCAACGTGGTATCTGAATTGGAGCTAGTGTGGGTTGGCCTCAACTTAAAAATAAATACAGATTAGGCGCGTGTTATCGCGCTCCCCCAACAAGTGACACTTTTGTTTCTAAACTGTACGATTCAATCAACACAGTTATTGTTCGCTTTCCAAATGCTCCAGTCATTTTTTGGGTGATTTTAATTATCCTTCCGTGGTTTGGTAAGACGTTTCTACTCATCTTAGTTCTTTCTCGTCTGAGTGCAAGGAATTCGTGAACTTGTCTATTGATTTTAATCTCTGACAAAAGGTTACCGAACCTACGCGTATTGCTGCTTCGACCTCTTCTGTTTTAGACCTTATCTTATCAACATCGCCTGAGCTCATCTCTTCGTTAACTCATTTGCCAGGTCTTAGTGATCATTCCTTATTGCATTTATTCCTAGATCCACCTACATGCTTTAGGTCAAAAGAAATCAAGCGAATTTCTGATTATGCACGAGCTGATTTTGATTCCATTAATAGGAACATTTGCCTTTTTTATTATTACTTGGATTGTTTTGATGATCGCTGAGCCCACGTGCCACTTCGCATTATTTCGTCCTCTCCTGAATCGCCTTGGTATAACGTGTTTTTAAAAAAGACTAGCAAACAAGAAAAACATATTTCGTGCTGCAAAGCTATCAGACAACCAACAGCGATGGTCGGCGTACCGTACTGCAGCTGGTGTATATAAAAAAGCACTTCTAGATGCAAAATTCAATTATTTTAATAATACGTTGCCTTCCATGTTGTTAAATAACCCGCGTCAATTTCGAAATTCCTCTTTTTTCTTCCAATATAGCGCTTAGGTATGCTGACGGAGATTAATTATCCAATTACCAGTGTCCGTTCGTTTTAAATGAAGTGTTTACTAAACCTTTCTCTCTTCCAGTTAGTTTTTGTTTCCCTATATTTACCTCCTGTGATTTCTTGCCTATGTATCCTGTTGTTGTAGATAGTGAAGGAATCGCTAAGGTTATTGATAACCTGAAAATGTCGTCTGTGTTAGGTACTGATAAAATTAACACGAAATTATTTAAAAACAATAAAATGTATTACAGCATTATCCTGTCCAAGATTTTTTTTCAGTCACTTCAACATGGTGTCTTGCCATTGGATGGGAAGGTGGGGAAGGGGGTTCCTGTACACAACGGTGGCGATAAAAAAAAGATCCATCTAACTACCGTCCCATCTCCATGACGAGTATACCATCCAAAATCCTTGAACACGTAATTTACTCTCAACTTGCAAACTTTCGGGATTCTAACTCTTTATTTAACACATCACAACATTGTTTTCGGAAGTCTTATTGAAGCGAAACCCAACTTCTTACCTTTACTCATAATCTCCATGTCACACTTTACCAGGGTTCCAGAACAGACTGCATATTCCTTGATTTTTCCAAAGCTTTTGACAAGGTTCATCACGCCCTCCTTCTCCATAAACTTAGTAGCCTTAAGATGTTCCCATATGTTCTCGCTTGGATAGACGCCTTTCTGACTAACCGTCTACAGTTTGTCCACGGCAAAGGAACTAATTCTCCATACTCGTCTGTCAATTACGATGTCCCACAAGGTTCTGTACTCGGTCCACTACTATTTCTTTTATATATTTATGATCTCCCTACCCTAGTCTCCTCTTCTATTAGCCTTTTTGCTGATGACTGTGTTATTTCCAATGAAATCCTTAACGACTCCGACATCTCTGCTCTTCAAACCGATATTAACAATGTAACCCAATGGTGCAGCGACTGGCTTATGGAACTTAATATCTCTAAATGTAAATGCCATGTGTGTCTCTCTTCGACTACCATTTGCCCTTCCTACTGCATCAATAACTCTGCCCTCCTTCCTGTGTCCTCCTACAAATACCTCGGTGTTCACATTTCATATGATCTTTGCTGGAATATTCATGTCGTATATGTCACGGAAAACGCTAATCCATTATTAGGATACATCAAAAGAAACGTTTCGCTTGCCCCTATTTCATAAAGCTTATCATTTATAAAACCTTAATTCTCCCTGAACTTGAATATGCCGCCTCAATCTGGAAATCTGGTATCACCCTTGCATCTGCCGTAGAATCCATTCAAAACCTCTCCGCCCGTTTCATACTTTCTAACTATCACCGCACAGCTAGCACCACTTTAATGAAAGCATCTCTAGTCTTGCCCACTCTTCCTCTTCGTCGAAAGATATCCCGCCTATGCCCATGGGCGTCCGCAGAGGGGTGCAAGGGGGACAGTTGCCCCTCTTGCAATTTCGAGGGGTGTGCAAGAGCGGAGGGGGGGGGGGGTAAGCTGCACCCACATCAAATAAAGGGCACTCCGGCGGTTTTTCAACTACCCAAAGCAACTACATTTTCTGAATAACATGAACTTACTGTTCCCGACATGATATTTAGTATTTAGAAATTCAATATGGCTATTGAAAAGCGGCAAATCTAAAGGTAAAAAAAGTGCCAAGCAAGTTTTGATTACGCCGCGAGACCCGCCAAACTTGCTTTCGACGCGTTGTGCCTTTTTTCCTGCGGCACTGCGCTTCCATAAAAATTTCCACGTATTCTCAACGGCAAGTCTCACGGCATTTGGAAGGCTTTAAGAAATTCTTCGACGAGTGATGACGAACGAGAAAAACATTTGTCTTCAGCATGCGCGCGCTGCCGCCATTCTCCGCACCGCTCCAAAAACGCAATTTTTGGACATGCAAGATGGCCGCCCGGTGGCTTCACTCGCGGGAGCGGGAAGCGAGATCCAGCAATTGTCATAGAGATCAACAGGTTTGCAGCCCCAAACCCGGGGCGCGGCCGTGAAAGCAGGTAGAGAGTTACGTGGAAACTTGCTGAAAATAGCCAACATCACCACGATCATCTGGTGGGCTAGTTGGTTGATCATTATGTTGAATTCACAGCGCAAAATGACAAGGAAGGATAGACAAGGGAGACAGGATAGAGCGCTGACTAACAACTGACGTTTAATGAAAAGGAGAAAGAGGAAAAAGAACCCAAGAATGCTTTTAAAACATGCGAAATGAAACCCGCAAAAACATATGCTATAGCTTGAGTTGGCTGAAAATGAATTGCTAATAATACTAAGGTTTGAGCTGCACGCTTAACTGACTTTTAGGAAACGATAGAGTCCCTGGACGACGTGCGTAGAAACTCTGGTAGATAAAAGAAAGAGGAAGTTTACGTTTAAAATATTCACAGGTGCTAAGGATCGTTAAATATCGCGACTTAAAAAATAAAGTTCTTTTGGTGACAAGGCCACGGACGGCGCGCTTACGCAGGCATCCCCAGTGGACAGAATAACCTGTGCCTCGTAGAGCTCGCGAGTTCGTCGTTCCCCGAAACGTTTCAGGATTTTTGTTTTCCTGAACAAGGCGGAGCACTGGCAGTCCCTGACATGTATGGCAAAGTGGCCTGCTGGCGACGACTTTAGTGAAGCGGCATGTTCTCTTAGACGATCGTTCACACACCTTCCTGTCTGACCCACATACACTTTCCCACAAGTGAACGGTATTTCGTATACCACTGCACATTGGCATTCGACGTATCTTTGTTGATGTTTAACTCCGCACACACCCTGTTGCTGCTGCTTGTTGTTAATTTTCGGACACAACTTTTTTAGTTTGTCCGGTGCAGACAACACGACTTTGACGTTAAACTTCGATGCAACTTTCTTAAGGTTGTGGGAAATACGGTGAATGTATGGAAGCACAGCCGGTCGGATATTTGTGTCCCTTTGTATCTTCTGTCGTCCGCGTGAGGTGATAATGGACTCAGCGACGTCATACAAGATTGAACTTGGATAGCCTGAATCTTGAAGACGCTGCACCTGATCATGAAAGCTTTCCCCCGCTGAATGTACACAAGATTTCTTTAGCGCCGCATTTAGGGAGTTTTTTACAATTCCTCTCTTAATAATCTTCGAATGTGCCGAATCGTATTGCAGGAGGCCTTTCTTGGACCTTGGAGCGTACTTCCAACAAGTATGATGTTCAAAGAAAGACAGCCGTAGATCCAAGAATTGAAGGACGGTGTTCACCGGTAGCTCATGCGTGAACTTGAGCCCTTGTCCTTTTTCAAAGAAGGTGGATTGTATGGTGTCAAATATTTGTAATTCATTGTCTGCCGGGCGTTGTGTGAGGAGAACCAGGTAGTCGTCCACGTACCTAAAAATACGGGAAACTTGGCCGATGGGAAGGGCATTAGCTATTGCCCGATCACACTGTGATAGAAAAATATCGCAGAGGACCGGAGCCACGCACGACCCTATACAAATTCCTTTCTTTTGCAAGTAAGTCTTGCCCTCAAACTCAACGACCGTGGCAGAAAGGTAGAATTGCAAAAGTTCTAGAAATGATTCTTCCGAAATTCCACATTCGTTTTGAAAGGACGTGGTTCCCTTTGCCTCAATGCACTCTTGGACAGCTGCAAATAATTTTGAATGTGGGATCGAATAAAACAGGTCTTCCACATCGAGCGAAAATCCGTACCTGACTGTCGATGTATCGTGCTGAAGGTACTGTATAACCTCCTCGGAGTTTGGTATCAGAAATGGATCATTCAGTACGAGGTTAGAAAGGTGACGGAGTAAGTAGCGTGACATCAACCCTTGCCATGATCCCTTTTCAGTGACAACGACCCGAAAAGGACAACCGTCCTTGTGGGTTTTGGCTGTAAAAAACATGTCTAAATGATCTTTCTTTGTAGTCGATATCAGCTTCTTCATCTGCATCAACTCAAGCCTGGTGCACAGTTGGAGCGCCATGGCCTTCACCTTCTTGGTTTTGACTTCTAGATGGTTGAAGTTCTTGTCTATGGCTACTCCTGCTTTTTCCAGGTAGTCTGTCCTTGATATAACCACAAAGCCCCCTTCTTTATCAGACACCAGCAGGTTTAAGTCGTTTGCGATGAAGTATTCAACTAAACGTGACATGTTCATCTTTCTTTGACTACCATCTGGCATAGATCGCAAAAGCACGTCGACACTGTCCTCAATACATCGGGTTCTTTCACTTTCGTGAGCCTTATTAGCAATGTCATGGATGTTAGACAACAGCTGCACTCCCTGGCGTTTTGGAGCTGTGCAAAATTTCGGTCCTTTTTCAAGTATCTTGCTTAATTCTACGGGTAGAATAGCATCTCCCACCAAGGTCACACTTTCTCCTTTGCGTTTGGTGTTTTGTACTCGGAGGCCTTTTATGTTGAAGTGCGACACAGAATTGTTCCACTTGTGCATTGACGAATGTGCGACATCCTTCGCGAATGTGGAATTTCGGAAGTATCATTTCTAGAACTTTTGCAATTCTACCTTTCTGCCACGGTCGTTGAGTTTGAGGGCAAGACTTACTTGCAAAGAAAGGAATTTGTATAGGGTCGTGCGTGGCTCCGGTCCTCTGCGATATTTTTCTATCACAGTGTGATCGGGCAATAGCTAATGCCCTTCCCATCGGCCAAGTTTCCCGTATTTTTAGGTACGTGGACGACTACCTGGTTCTCCTCACACAACGCCCGGCAGACAATGAATTACAAATATTTGACACCATACAATCCACCTTCTTTGAAAAAGGACAAGGGCTCAAGTTCACGCATGAGTTACCGGTGAACACCGTCCTTCAATTCTTGGATCTACGGCTGTCTTTCTTTGAACATCATACTTGTTGGAAGTACGCTCCAAGGTCCAAGAAAGGCCTCCTGCAATACGATTCGGCACATTCGAAGATTATTAAGAGAGGAATTGTAAAAAACTCCCTAAATGCGGCGCTAAAGAAATCTTGTGTACATTCAGCGGGGGAAAGCTTTCATGATCAGGTGCAGCGTCTTCAAGATTCAGGCTATCCAAGTTCAATCTTGTATGACGTCGCTGAGTCCATTATCACCTCACGCGGACGACAGAAGATACAAAGGGACACAAATATCCGACCGGCTGTGCTTCCATACATTCACCGTATTTCCCACAACCTTAAGAAAGTTGCATCGAAGTTTAACGTCAAAGTCGTGTTGTCTGCACCGGACAAACTAAAAAAGTTGTGTCCGAAAATTAACAACAAGCAGCAGCAACAGGGTGTGTGCGGAGTTAAACATCAACAAAGATACGTCGAATGCCAATGTGCAGTGGTATACGAAATACCGTTCACTTGTGGGAAAGTGTATGTGGGCCAGACAGGAAGGTGTGTGAACGATCGTCTAAGAGAACATGCCGCTTCACTAAAGTCGTCGCCAGCAGGCCACTTTGCCATACATGTCAGGGACTGCCAGTGCTCCGCCTTGTTCAGGAAAACAAAAATCCTGAAACGTTTCGGGGAACGACGAACTCGCGAGCTCTACGAGGCACAGGTTATTCTGTCCACTGGGGATGCCTGCGTAAGCGCGCCGTCCGTGGCCTTGTCACCAAAAGAACTTTATTTTTTAAGTCGCGATATTTAACGATCCTTAGCACCTGTGAATATTTTAAACGTAAACTTCCTCTTTCTTTTATCTACCAGAGTTTCTACGCACGTCGTCCAGGACTCTATCGTTTCCTAAAAGTCAGTTAAGCGTGCAGCTCAAACCTTAGTATTATTAGCAATTCATTTTCAGCCAACTCAAGCTATAGCATATGTTTTTGCGGGTTTCATTTCGCATGTTTTAAAAGCATTCTTGGGTTCTTTTTCCTCTTTCTCCTTTTCATTAAACGTCAGTTGTTAGTCAGCGCTCTATCCTGTCTCCCTTGTCTATCCTTCCTTGTCATTTTGCGCTGTGAATTCAACCATAATAGCCAACATCACCAACATTCCCGGGGGGAGAGGAGGGGGCAAGTGTGAACCCCCTGAAAGAAGTTCTACGGACGCCCATGCCTATGCCTGTTCCATAAGATTCACCACTCTAACCCTACTCTCCGCCAAGCACTATTTTGTTAACCATTTTACATATCATCACGCAGCGATCATCAATTAGAAGTTGGGATCCTCATTGCAGCACACCTACCTTTGACGGCTCTTTTTTGCCTCAAACCTCGATTGACTTGAACCGCCCTCCCGCAGCCATTGTCACAATCACTGCCACAGATAAATTTAAGATTGCCATTACTAACCTGTTACATGATGTTTAGTAGTAGGTGTGTGTATTGTTTGCCTTTTTCATTGATATTTGTTTCACTTCATGCACAGTGCAATTACAAACCTGTTAAATGATTTTAAGTAGTTTTTGTTTTGTAGTTTTCGCCTTTTGATTGTTAGTTGATCGGTTTTATTTACTATGCCGCACTCCTCTCTGTAATGCCTTCCGGTCCTGAGAGACATAATAAAGGAAATGAAATTAAACACAAAATATTTGCTGAAGTAGGACTGAAGGAATTTCCCAGATGAACGTGCAAAGCAAGGAGATATACGGTCTGCAGAAGCGCGTTGAAAAATTCTAGGTGAAATTAAATCATGAAGCAATCAGAAAACTAAGACCATAATTGCAAGAAGTAAAACAATATACCAAGTGGCCAAACCTGGAAATGTATGGGCTGCCCTAGTAAGTAAGCAAAAATTTGCTTAGCAACCGCAACCACCTGGCAAATGACCATAAACATCCACAGCTTCATGAAACAAACGCCGAAGCCATTCACTGACTTTAAGAAAGGTCGAACAAGACTGCACCCGCCCTAGTTTGGTTTACATCGTGCAAAGCGCGATAGATTTGGTTCTAAGAAAAGGTGGACCTGAGAAAAGAAAACGTCGAGGATATTTCTGGATGAAATTCTCATGGCGCAAAACAAGAAGCTTTTCTGGCTTATGCGGTCGTACGCTACTGCAAAGGATTATTCGTTTGCTTTGCAAAAAATAGCAACAACTTTTCTTTTCCAAAGCCCCGGCGACCGAGTCACCAAAATTAGCTCGGAGATAAGTCTGAAAACATATGTCTAACCTCTTTTCGTAGTTATTTAATTTTTCATCCTCGCACGGTACAAGGTATTTTAAAACATACAGATTATACCACCCTATTAAGTTTAAAAACTGAATTACACTAGGTGATAAGCAGTATTCTTTACTACACTTTATTTCTCACAGTTTAAGGATTAAAAAATCATTCGGTTGATATTTTCCAAATGAATTCGAACATGCATTTAACATTTTGGTTTCTACAGTGACTTGGTGTTCCAATGAATGTGGCACTGCACATTTTACTGTTTACCAAACCACATCAATATCTAGAAAGATTACGAGAGGAGAAGGGTAACAGTACGTAAACAAATTATAAAAAATTTATTATGATAGCTAAGTATTTTATGATAATCTTGAATTACGACTCCTTCATGGTTAAAAGTGCTAGAGAGACATTGATAGTTTTCAATCGGATCCTTCCAGCGCAGTACAGTACCCTTGTTTCTAACATATCTCGAAGATATGATCGAACTAACAAACAAAACATTAAGTTGGAAGCTAGCTGATGATGGCGTTGTGTGTTGTTGTGTCTTCCTTCGTTTTTTCCGTCTCGCTGTTTTGTCTGATAATATGGTAAACTATTTTACGTAAAAAGATATTCAGGTGTTTATTTCCGATGATATTTCTATATATGTGTGATTTCATCTCAACTCAGGCACGGATTTCAGGTAGAATTTATAATTTTGGGCAAAAAATACATGTTCTCGGGCAATTCCTATTATAAAAGAAGGCACAAACTGCGAGTTCGCCAGATTTTTCGTTCTCAAGTTATGGATCGTTGAAGCGGCTAAGGTGGAAACTGACGTTTTTCCAGCTTATTGGGGTTGCCATATTTCACTCCATCCCTTTTCCTACGTTTTACGCTACATCAATTTAACTTTTTTGGAAACACTCTCGCGGTATGCTTTTTTTATGCTAATTAAGCGTCCAGGTCGTAAAATCCTTAATGTGTTTCTATTTTTTTTGGTTGTCAAATTGCCTCTCTACGACGGTACTTGACGAAGTTCAACAATCTGTGCTGTGTGAACTGATCAACATATTTTTATGATCTTTACACCACCGTAAAGCTCTAATTAAGCTATTTCTTTTGCGTATTATTTGAATACTTTGCGCTAAGTATTTATTGCGCAACAGGTGGCTAAAAAACTAATGTTTTAATAACTATAAACTTTTGAGTAAATTAAAAAACACCTTTTAATTATTCTCTTTTTATTCAGAGTTAGGTAATGTAGCAGTCTATCAGGAACTACCGACAGAAATGGTAATTTATTGTTTTTATGGCCGATATTAAGACTCGAATACCGTGTTATGAGCGTTTTGAATGGGACTTCGCACAGGCGCTCTGTGGAGCAGAATTTTGGCCTATGTACGGTTTCCTATTTATTGTTAGCAGTTACCTCAATATCCAACCATAAACATTAATTAAATTTGGAGTGTTTCACTTAAACAAATTTACTTAGAAGTCCGTATCCACAAGCGCGGGAATAGCGCTGCTTCCTCCCAATAGGGGAAACTGTTAATCGTTAGATAATTCTTCTGGGGCCTTTTGCATTCGGCTTTGAGTTTGAAATATCGAACTTGATATGTAATTGTCATATTTTCTTATGACACACATGTATGCAGCGCATATACATGTGTACGATTCAGTGTATGACGCATAGAAAGTATGGTTTAATTTGTGCACATACGTACACTTACTTCAAATAACGAGCTTTTCGTAGCTTGTAAAGCTTCAAATCTGTTAGTCATGTGTTTAGGTTTAATTTCTATTTTCAGTGATTCACGCAGGGTTACTTAGACTTTTTCCTCTTGACTTAAGCTTGTCCGGGAGTGTAGATGTTGCGGACCTCCTCCATAAATACATCGGGCGAAGCTCACACACCTTGCAAATCACTCCAGTGCCAAGGAAATAAATATTTTAGGATAAATATTGTTGCTTCACTGGCTTTTATGCTCAGATATTGAGTTAAGTACTAAGATTAAATAGAAAACCTTACAAAGATCAAAATTCTGCTCAGCTGAGCGTCTCTTCGAAGTCCCGTTCAAAACTCTGACAGCACGATATTTGGGTCCTAATAGCGGCCATACTTACAATATATTACAATTTCTGTTTGTAGTTCCTGACCGACTACTGTAATACCTAACTGTGAATAAAAATGACAGAAATAAAAAGTGGGTATCTTAGAAAATCGACTTCAAACTTGCAAGCTTTTCTAAATATTCGTTTTTCAGGCAAATGTTCCGCGTTATATGTTTACCGCAATATGTTTTAATTTATACTCTAAAAAGCTTTATTGGAGCTTTACGGCAATGTAAAGATAAAAAAATATATTGATTAGGTCACACAGAACAGCTTGTTGCACTTCATAAAATTTTGTCGCAAAGGAGCGGTATGACAATTTAAAAAAAACATTAAAGAGATTGTGACCTAGTCGCTTAATTAGCATAACGCATCCGTTTGCATCTTGTTTATATAAAGGAATTAACAGGTAGCTACTAAAAATTTCAGATGCGTTACTTATGAGTTAGTGTATTTTTGTGAGTCAGTTGTATCACTCGGCGACATGTGAACAAAAAAAACTAAAATGCATGCTTTGATAGCCACCATACAAATAAAATATTACATTTTCTGTTTATTTTACTTTATAGAGCACAGCAATGGGTCGCTGGAGGACAACAATCAGCCAAATAAAAGGTACGCTTTTTAGAAAATCAACCTCCAATTCGCAAAAAATTTGAAATAGCCCTTGATTTACGTGAACACACTGCCATTTCGCTTTTGCACCCGTCATTAAATTTGTTATCAATAGAAGGAGTAGACTTTTTGCCTTTCTAAAAAATACTAAATATTGCCGCGCGCGAAGGTGGCCAAGCAGGCAGCGCGCACGTGGCCTAACGGTTATCGTACCTGCCTCCCACGCGAAAAGCCAGGGTTCGATTCCTGGGATCGACGTGTCGTTTGTTTATTCCTACAACTTAGTGTTCTGGTAATTTCGAGAATCTTGGTGCTTGTTCGAGGTCCAAATGTTCTACGCGTCGAACTTTCTGCGCCGATTATTCCAGAAGCCCTCGTCAGTGCTATCAGGGGAAAAATGAAATGCTAACAGAGGAGCGCGTGGCTTGCCGTACAGGCTGCGCCACCTGGAAGTGAGCCTACAGGGCGAGGGTGCGTGGCCTACTCCGATGTAGTTCACGCCCTTCGCTCGGCGCTCCCCAAGCTTCGGCAGTGCGCCTCTCAGTGCGGTGAAAGCTATCACCGCTATCTTTGCTGGCTCAACGCGTGTGGTGAGAAGAAGCTCGGCCCACGCGCCGAGCAGACAAAGATATCGGTGACAGCTTTCAGCGCACTGAAGGCGCACTGCCAGCTTGGAGTGCCAAGCGAAGGCGTGAACACATCGGAGTTGGGCACGCACCCTCGCCCTAAGGCTCACCTCCAGGTGGCGCAGCCTGTACGGCAAGCCACGCGCTCCTCTGTTTGCATTTCATTTTTCCCCGATAGTCATAAGGGGCTTCGCGTAGCGAGCCAGAGTCACTTTCGCCCCAGCGTTCGACTGCGCTCTTTCGCCGACTTCGACGCCCGCGAATCTGTGCCGGTATCTTCTGTTTCTTTTTTTATTTTTGGGCACAAGTTTGCCCACATTAAACGTTTCAGTTTCCTCAGTTATTCTTTGTTTCACCTTGTTATTCGTGACAATATGTTACGATATCTCAAATAGGTCACACGGAAGAGCTGGTCAAACTTTGACAAATATTGTCAAAGGGACACACTTTAGCAGTATTTGAAACAAAGTGAAGAATAATATTCACCACAAAATGATTGGCCATCAATATCCCTATTTTGAGAGTGGCCGAGAAATGTTACATTGCACTACAAAAAAGGCAAAAAGTAGGAAGGAGTGAAACATGATGCCTCCGCCAGGAAGAAAGGTCGGTTTGCGCCTCGGCTGCCTAAATGTCCATAACTTGAGAAACGAAAATCTCCCGAATTTCTGGTTTGCACTCCCTTTACAGAGCGGATCGCCCGAAACATATATTCATTCCGTCATGATTAAAAATTCGACCCCAAATCCGTGCCTGAGTTGAGATGAAACCACCCATATATTTGCTATTGATACCTAACAACGCGAAACCTTATTGACGTGTTCCATTTTTTGGTATTAAAGTGTTGCTAAGAGTAGCGACCAGAGCAGCAGATGTGTCAAAAACCCTGCCTTGGCGTGCGTTTTATGAAATACCAGATGAATGACTGGAAGCAGTAGCACAAGTTACGGCTATTCGTACTACTTGCCGAAATTCATCTTTTTAT
This sequence comes from Ixodes ricinus, assembly GCA_037355805.1. Taxonomy (NCBI): domain Eukaryota; kingdom Metazoa; phylum Arthropoda; class Arachnida; order Ixodida; family Ixodidae; genus Ixodes; species Ixodes ricinus. Next base: position 71,529 of record JAZHYW010018089.1, read on the forward strand.
ACTACATTCACCACACTACCAACTACAATTGACACATACTTCAAGTACACTTCGAAAGATAAACAATGCTAAAATCGAGGTATTTCAGTGGTTAGTACACGCAACTAAACTGGAGCAACCTTTTAAAAGTCGGTTGACCCCACTACAGCATACATGTTTGTTACAATAATAAAATAACTTTATGAACAAGCGTTTGCTATGACGGATTTTAAAAGCAACAGAAAATCAAGGAGAATTTGAATAGGCGGCGCACCTTGTAACATAATGAATCAACGTGATAAGCTTTACGCTTCCTTTATAAAAACGAGGCAATCGGACACTCTAGGTGAACTTTATATATAAAACTAGGAACGAATTATCGTGTGACATTAACCGAGCGGAGCCTTTGTTATAAAAACAAATTTGCAGACATTATTGTATAATTCCAGAAATATCTAGAAGACTGTAAATTAACCTATGTATATACGCAGAAAAAAAAACTGGTGTTAGGTGATATATTTTAAGGCACGTGCGACGTAGGAATTATGCCTGCTGGCAATTTTATTGAGCATTTCTTAGAGTCTGGTACCGCCAGCTCACAAGCTAAACATAGTGCTGTCTACAAACTTGTTATACTATAAAGCACGAAAAGTTCAATTGCTTGATTCCCTACTGTAAAACCAACATTTCAAGACTGTTAAAAAATAAAAATACTACGGAATAGTAGCGCTAATGGTGAAGATGGCATTACATTTCAAACTGTAAAATCGGCTGCCTAATTAACCACCTTCTTTCGCACATATAAAACCTAGCCATGAGTATCGATGTATTTACAGAGAAATTGAAAAATAGAAGAGTCAACCGGAAGGTTTTCAAAAACGAAAATCAACGAAAGTGGCCCAATTAAGCAAAAAAGTAATTGATTGAGCAATTTGAGCAGCAACTGAGTATGATAGGATTGCGTATTGTTTACAAAAACGTTTAATTCAAACAAACATAATATCTTGCTCAAAGATGTTCTAAGTATGGATCAGAAGGAATGCAGTAAACTTAAGAAATATTTATTAATTAGGCTGCAATGCACTTATATTAATAATTTAAAATCCAATATAGGTAAAATAAAACACGGTGTCCCTCAAGGGTTTATTTTAGGACTCGGTTACAGCGATCGCAATACAAATCTCGGCTCAATTTTGCGTAAACAGCCTTAAGCGCCATTGACACATATGTAACCGAGTAATACCGAGAGATACCAGACCGGTTTTAAGCCCCTTGCGACGTCTGATGACCGGATGCACTGCTGCGAAGGTGGTTCTAAGACGTCGTAAGAGGCTTAAAACCGGTCTTGCCTCTCTCGGTCGTACTCGGTTGAAAGAGCGTGAACGGGATTTTAGGATTTTGTATTGTTACGTGTCTAGTAGTCCAAATGGTAAAACATGGCGGCAGCCAGGTGGTGGTTACTTTTGCCTGGTGAACATAATACCAGTTTATCGCTTTAAACCCCTCTACCTCGTAGGGCTTGTCGAAATGCTATCAATCGTGTAGAGTGATCTATGCATGTTTTCTTTTTGTTTTTGTTTGCCACTTTGAATAATATAAAAGGGACGGGGGTGGGAGGGGGGGGGGGTGCCGCCTCGTCAGGGTTTTTCATTTCCTTCTGCGACCGCCCCAGACAATGGTACATCTGTCTGTTTGTCGTCCGAATAAAACATATGATGTTATATACGATATATTTGTGAAAATACGCTGAGAGCTCAGGCGAGGTATTGTAGCTGCTTCTTCGATTAAATGTTTTCTTTTCTGTAACCACCGTCTCAGACGTTAAACAACATGATATATTTGTTGCTTGTTTTTCAACACTTAAATATATTATTACAAATGTATTTTATTCAAATACAATTCATGCAGCCTTACTCGCGCTGTGTTTCATTAGCCCACACCATAAGAAAAAAATGCAACCTTGTAAGCAAATAGGTCGGGCGGACTTAGTTTTACCAAATACCATGTAAGCCAATACTGGCAACTCCTGCGAAGCGCGGCCGAAAATTGACCGCAGAGTCCCTGGCGAGCTCGGAGTCTCCGCTAGCAGACGAATTCTTCACAACCCATTTGTTTTGCCTTTCTCCGTGCGAGGTGACCAATGAACAGAAATTGTCACGGGTACTCGCTGCTTTGAATGTTCAAAATAGGTTCAACCTCATGAATGAAGGACATCTCCTTCGCGTAGGAAATATGTTATAGCTTTCTGGGTGCAATTTTAGGGTTCTCGTGTAAAAACTATAGGGTGGCCCAAGTCACCAGGCTCGATCTAAAATGGACCGTAAAAGTCGACGCCTGCACGTAGCCATCTAAACTTTTCGTCAAATGTGTAATTCACAGATCGGTTTTTTTCTTGTAAAATTACAAAGCGTAGCTCTCTTTCTGTAAAAAGTAAGGCCAAGAAACTTGCCAGGGTCTACGGCGGGCAGCAACGCAGACGACAGGGTTCCAGTAGCGGGGTGTGTTTGGCGTTCGTATTGATAGATGGCGCTACCTCCTTATCGCGACGGCTCGCGACCACCGTGGTTTATTAAAATGAATATAATATTTTTGAAATGTACCTTCGGTTAAAAAATAAATGCGAACAATAAAAACAAACCTTTAAGTAAAAAAACGCGTCTGCATAACGGCGGCGCTTTTGCTGCCAACGGATTTCGTCTGCGTGTCGTCTCCTTTCTTTCGCTGGTCGGCTCCACCTTCAGACGCTGTTCCCGACGCCATCTATCAATACGAACGCCAAACACACCCCACTACTGAGCTTGGTCGTCTGGGTCGCCGCCCGCCGTAGACCCTGGCAAGTTTCTTGGCCCTATTGTTTACTAAAAAAGAACTACGCTTTGTAATTTTACAAGAAAAAACCGACCTGTGAATTACACCTTTGACAAAAAGTTTAGATGGCTACGTGCAGGCGTCGAGTCTTTACGGTCCATTTTAGATCTAGTCTGGTGACTTGAACCACCCTATACTTTGTCACAACTTATGTAAGCCAAGCAAAACACGAATGTACCTTCGCGCTGTTTTTAGATGAATGACAATGTACACATATATTAGAACACAGCTGCGTTTCAAGTTTACTGTTCTTATCAATCAAATCGTTTTCTTGTTGAATATCTCATTTCTTATAAATGTCTTGCTTATAATCGTTTTGTTGAATAGGCGAGCTGGCTAATCCCATTAAGAGTGTCTCCGGATGAAGAAGCAAAACGCAATTTCGCACCACGTACGTTACTGCGATGTCAGTGCGCTCGGGAAGAAGTCGATTGTACATTGCGAATTTGAAGCTATAAATAAAATTAATAAAAGCGGAGTTGCAGACAAAGTTGACTTCTGGCGCGTGTAAAAGTAAAAAGAGGAAAGCGTTGTAGCGCGAATAAAGGTAATTTCGGTCCCGTTATATACGGTGCACAAATTTCGTGTGCTAGCGCCGGGAGAACCAACGTCTTCTGCGTTTTTTGTGAAAGCCGGCACCCGTTGGACCGTTTGCAAGTACTTCCGTTTTTCAAATTCGACTCTCTTTTTTTGTGTTTGAGGCGACGCTACGCCGGCGCGGTCTATCTTTCTCTTGGTTTTATGTTGTGCTTTTTTATTGTTTTTTTCTCTCTTTTTTGCTTACTTGACGTTGGAACCATCGCGTATTTTGCATTGCGTTGTTTGGCTAGTTTTCTCGCTTTCGTTCACTGTGGCGCTTACTACCGCCGGTTCGTCACCTCGTCTGCTACGCTATGCTCGGACTGAGGGCCGCCTGCAACTTTGTTGTTGTTTTTGATTTCTACCGCTGTCGTCTGCGATAACCTCCTGTTTTCTCCTTCGATTCAGTTTCTAATCCGAAAAACTCATATATATCTTTTGATAGTTATTAAATATATTGAAAAGTGTACATTTCTATTATGATTTTATTTGTGCACGCCGGCATATCTGCTATGGGTCATCGTTTGCTGATCAACCGGCCACCTTCGGGCATACACCAGCGCATACTTCGAGATGGCAGGTATGCCACGTCCTGCCTACCACCGCAAAAACACGTTTTTGCGATTTGGTGGAAAATCCTTCTACCGTTTCCCCATCCGAAAGAGCGAACAAACGTGTAATTAAGTTACTGCAGCATTCAAATTAAACTGAAAGAACTATCCAAGTCTGGCCTCAAAATCGCTACTGACGCCTCAACAGATGATTTTGACAACTCCACGGATATCGCGGAGAAATTCACCGACGACAGACCGGATGCACAACTGAACACCCAGTCCTATGGAGCCGGGTGGGCAGCCACTCAGATCTGTCACCATGCTTGCCAAGTCCAACCGCGATCAGAAACATGGAACACCTCGAAAGGCATTCTGTTGAAGAACAAAACCTATTCGCAGGCGAAAACAACACCACGCTCCGACTTAGCTCGTCACCTAGCCGGTAACATCAGCCGTACGTTCGACACACATTTCACTGATGTATTGCACCAGATAAGGGTGCAGCTTAAGGAGGGCTTGAGGCCGCTGATCGATACTCGAAACAAAGGCACGGTGTGCGAAGCTTGCCTGGACGCGTACGTCAACAAGTGCTTGAATGTGTTTTCGAACTGCTTCGTCAAGTGAGCAAACCAAAAACCTACCAAAGTCACTGATAAAAAATGCGAAAAGAACAAAAGGTCACACACTGCTTGCACGTACCAAATTGCAACGCGCGACTCTTATTTGCCGGGCAGTGTGAGCTGGACTAGGTTATTCCTTTCCGTGTTTTGTTTTTAGGTCCTACCAACGCCGCGAAAGCAAATAAAAAACGTGCAAGCAGCAAAAACAAAAAAAGTGAAGCTTTTTTTAATTATAGTTTCGTCGTGTTTCTTCCGCTTTGTTTGTTGTGGACTCATCACCAACGGCGAAAACCACCTGCGCTGCGATCGTCATCGCTGTAGGAGCTTCTTTGCTGGGCGATTTGTATCTTTGTATCGTCTGCTAACTTCATGGTTTTATTCGCCGTTACTTGCGACTGTTCCCCAAATAATTTTATTTTCGTCTGGGATGAGGACCCCATGTTTCCTGCAAAGTTTGGAAAGTGTTGGCACCGTCATTTTTCTCGTTACATTTTGCTTTTGTTATGCTGCAGCGGCTTGTCAGTTTGCTCTCGTAATCTTAGCATGTTGTTTCCGCGCGTTTTATTTATCACCTATTCAGGTAAGAAATTGTGATAACGCAGCTTGTAACGGATCAACAGTAACATTTTATGACGTAGTTCGAGTGGCTAAACGTTTTTTGTTTTGTTTTTCGCTTCCCAGATGCCCTTTGAACGCGTGTGACGCCTTGGGTGGCGTTTTAGACCGTTAAATAAACTGCTCTATCGTTGTTGTTGCGCGCCTTGTTATTTGATTGTTGTTGCAGTTGCGATCAGAGGGTTCCGATTTGCAAGCGGACTGACCGTAACGAATTGTTTCAGCTGTTTGGGTGACGAAACGGGGCTCGCAAAGCTCGAGGACGTCGCGGAGCCTACGCTTTTCCATTGCGTCGTCTGCTTCCGTAGACTCCGAGTCTGGTAGAGGCGCCACTGTCGCGTTCGCCGCCGCTCCAATGGGTTTGCGGAGGAGTTTCCAGTATTGGCGAAGCTATATGGTATTTGGTCTCACGTTTAGGTGCGTGACTTCTCACGGTTGGAGACCACTAGAAGTCAAAATAAAAATAAAGAGGAAAACAAGGGATGCACATGCGGTATAATATTATCGATTTGTTGGTTAGGGTGCCTTTACTTTGTGTTCTCAAGATGACATATTTTACTTTAGGACTATCTGATTCTGTATCGAGATACTTGTGAAAAACGTACTTGTTCCTCAGTAGTGAAGTACATTTACAAGTGATCGTACTGAATTTACACACGAAAAAACAACAAATCTGGCGGAGCACAGAACGCGACCTATTGACTCCATGAAAGAGATCGTGTTCTGTGGCCCGCCCCTTTTTTTCGTGTGTAAATTGAGCCTTTCCAACACGCTCGCATTTAAAACAGAAGTATTTATTTTGTAAATCATTTGGTAAAGAACATTTTGCTGTTTACAAACATGAACTGCCGCTTGCGTCCCAAGCGACTTCCGGTCGCACCGTCTTTGCAAGCATGTTGAGCTTGCTTATGCCACCAGTGATAGAAAGCGTAAATGTTACACGGACAACAAATTTGGAGATTTGACGAAGGACCTCGGCTGTGCACTTTAACATCTTGGAGGAGTCAAGTTAGTTTACAGGAATATTCGAAACAGTTTACCAGATCATCGTGCTTCATCGTTCTTTTGACGTCCACCTGGAGAATTGGTTGTTACACATGTCATCTTCATTTCAAGCAGCGGTGTTAACGTGACCTTGGTTCTTATTTTTATGGACCGGAAGTTTTCTAGGGCGTCGAAGACTGGAGCGCCACCTGGTGGCGATTGCAATAAATGCGGTCTATAGTGCGGTGGGCAATCTTTGCAGGTAATACCGCAGATTCGCTGGCAACTTTTTTTTCGCGTGTAAATTGAGCCTTTCCAACACGCTTGCACTTAAAACAGAAGTATTTATTTTGTAAATCATTTGGTATAGAACATTTTGTTGTTTACAAACATGAACTCCCGCTAGCGTCCCAAGCGACTTCCGGACTTATCCCAAAATGGATAAGAGCACCAACTTTTTTTCTTATTTCATCTGCTCTTGATTATTGCAGTGCTGCAGTGCTCATGTCGATATGTTAGACATGTTCTGCCTGCTACTACCAACTAAGTCGCGATAAGCGACTTAGTTGGTATGTAAATAAGAGAACTAGTTTTGCAAAACAGTTCATTTAAATAAGGCAATAGCTTCCTCATTGATGATGAGCCTGTACCTGCATGTAACGCAGTAGGCACTCTTACAGAAACAATATTCATACCCAAAGGCGTGATAACAATATAAAAACAGTGCGTCTAGATTTTTTAACGTGCTGTGAGAAGTTGTTTCTTGGTCCTCCTTTGCTGATTTCGCAACTTGAACGTGAAGGACTGGCAGGGCTAATATTTGTTATGCCCTTGCACGCACCTCCGTTTTTTTTTTTTCTAAAATTCAACTGAATTCCATAATGCTTTACAACTCGCGTTCGATTGAAACAGTGTGAAAAAACTAAGCTTAAATAAAGCCAATAAGGTAACCTAACTGATCACATCTTGAAAAAAATGTAAGCAAGAAAAAAAAGAAAAGATCAGAATACACCTCTACCCACAACACAAAGACGGTAGCACAAAATTAAGTAAAAAAAGCAGCAGCCTAGAGCGTACCTAGCTTAGAAATTTACAAATATGTCCGATCGACAAAGATCAACAATGGCCATGCGTGCACCGTACGAACCTGGCGAGCTGTGGGCTCACTTATTTCAAGAACATTCGGGCAGCAGACGCTGCCCTCGCGACACCCTGTCCCTAACTCAACGTTCCCTAAAGCGATTAGGCTCAAGCGATTTGCCAATCTTTTTTTCCAACCGTCCCTCCTTCCCTACCCGGCCTTCCCCTTTTCCCCGTCTCCTTCTCTCTCACTGTCTGCTCGTCCCTTCCTCGCGAACCCGGCTACCATCACCGACACCCGCGATCCACGCATCAGAAGACATTAGGGACCATTTTCGAAAGCTATCTGTCGACGAGAAGGTGACAATTTAAGCAGATTTCGTTTTGTTTGCTAACTCAACATTTTCTTCTCTCCTCCTCGCTCCTATGCCTCCTAACATATATTTTTTTCTCCTGACCACCTTTTTATATCTTTTTTACGTAAGTGCTCGTGGCATGTGCAAATATGTCATTCTCCTTTTTTAGTGTTCCTTATTTCCATTTCGCCTCTCACTTTATCCCGCTTGGGACCCCAGCTGGGAAGATAATCGCTTTGGGAAACTTCTTTCTTAACTTCATGTGTTTCCAGTGAAGAAAACGTTTTCATTTTCTTCCTTCTGTCTGGTTGTAATGACCTTTCTCATTTTTTATTGTTCGTTACTCCTGGTCTGCATAATCCCTGTCAAAATTGTGCTACCTAAAATACTTACGTTAAAACTCAAGCTCCAAAGTGATTTGTTATCAGACCCCGAACTTTTCGAGAATATTATTGACTGAAGATAGTAAGCCATCAGCTGTCCCCGTCGTGACTTTATGAAGACATTATTGTTTTATTTACCTTTTGTTTAAAAACAAAACAAAAAAGAAAGACTTTTACAATTCTCGGTAATGCCGAATTAGAACGCAGCTCTTGAGGACGAGGAGGGGAAGGTACTGGGGGAGGGTACGGGGGAAGGCGCGGGTCACGAGTGAAACACCTGCGTTGCGTGATGGGACGTTTCCCATACTGCAAAGCGCGGGACTCTCGTGATGTCACTGGTAACCCTTGTGACGTCACGTGTAACGTCATTATGGGAAACGTCCCATAATGCAACGCGAGGTTACGCCAAAAAATCTCATAATGCACCGCGCGGTTACGCCGAAACGTCGCATAATGCAACGCGTGGATCTTACACGCGACCCGCGCGTTGTATTGTGGGACGCTTCCCATAATGCACCGCGCGGTTCACCAGATGGCGACGGCGATGCCGACGCCGACGGTGACGCCGACACCGCTCAAGCCGGAAACGGGCGCCTAACAGCTGCGCTCTAAAGCAGAAGGAAACTTTAGAAGAAGTCCCTGCATATTGGCGGTATAGTAGAACACACCATTTAAATAGACGACTGCGAGGAAGAATTAGGCAACGCAATAAGCAGCTGCAGAGAACTGCATCCTCGCTAGACTTGCACAAAACAATGGCATCCACTACAATTAAATAAATACGCGCGTTTTGTTTCAACTTCCTCGGAGTTTAACGGTACGCTTCCAGCCGAGCGTACAGAAACAAGTGATATGTACAGTAGAAGTAAAGTTTTACGAAGGCATAATATCAGCGAGTTTCGCTACGTGAAAAGTATCGCGAAAAATGATTAACGAAAATACAATATCTTCCGCTAATTAATACAAAGTATATAACTCTCAGTCGCGAAATATAGTGCCTGCGATATATTCCCAGAATCCGCACTTCGCGCTATTAGCGAAATATTGAGCCCCCGGAAACAAAGTCTTTTAAAGTAGCTCTGGATCCCTTTAAGCCAGTGCCCACAGGTACGTGTTTTGGTTGTTGTCATGAATGGAAAAATACTAACGAATGTAAACCTCAAAATATACGTTTATTGAGATGGCTGTGTGCCAACAAACCTAAAAAAAAAGAAGCATACACTGTGCGATAGCGAAGGAGGAGCGTCTCCTCGATACCAGGCACTACCGCGATTTTTCTTTTCGCGGTATGTTCCGCAAGGTTTTGAAGCACGTTGAAAGCCTAGATTGGTCTAAAACTTTGCACAAGATTAGAGTAAAAAAAATAAAGAATCGGTCAGAGCAGGGTCTTTGCCAGTGTTGGCTGAAACCCTGCTCTGCCCGGCCGTTACAAGTAACGGTGTTACCGGTAAAGGAGTGATTTTTCCGGTAGCGTTGTAAATAACTCTTTAGCCTTTTAAAATGGTAAATGGTAACGTACTTACGTTATATATTTCGAGTAGCTTGTAATGTAGTTACGTTATTCATTACACAATCTTACGGAAAAATTACATTTTTTTGTGTTTATTGACGCAAAACCTTAGATAATTTAAAGCTTTTTGCCTTTTTCGTGAGTTTTTTGGGTGCTGCCGTAAAAAAGATAAGGTAATGTGGTGCTTATGCGTACCTGTAAAGTAAAAAAATAAGACGTTTATTTCATTGTTAAAAAAAGTAACGCGAAAGTAACCTACGTTACTTTCTTTATAAAGGTAACGCGCTTATTCTACCTGAGCTAACGCTGGTCGCTAACGCGTTTGTTTTAATAGCAAGTAACGATTAACTTTTTTTGGTTACTTTTCATCGGTAGCGTATACAACACTGGTTCAAGCCTCGTTTCTGTGGCAGCAGTCTTGCCAGCTCCTCCAAGCTACGAGGATATTTTTACGTTAACTATTACACCTCCACGGATGCGGCATGTTACTCCCTTTCTAAGAAACAGCTTATAAAACAAAGAGGAAAAATTAAGAGGTATTGTATTGTTCGCAAAATAGTCAATTGTTTGTGTAAAAAAAAAGTGGTGGCTCCAATCAACGCAGTTAAGGTGGCTGGAGAGCGATAGGTGTGGTATCACCTGCAACCATTAACGCTATCCCCACCCCCTCAAAAAAAAAGAAAAAGCATTGCACCAAGGCTTTTTATATATAAAAGGCTAGCTACGTCACTCCCCAGGTTGTAAGCTCTCGTCGCCGCGGCAGCTTGGGCAATAGTTGTCTTCAACGGGAAACTTTTTGCGGTGAGCGCCTACGCCTTTGCATTATTATCAGGAGCGCCTCATCATAAAGTTGGTGTTTCGAATGATCGTTCTCTGGTTGTTCTTTACTGAAACGAATGATGTGCTGTGTGTTGTATGAATGATATGCGCTTTTCGCTTCAATCGCTGGAGGTTTTATTTCCCCCGTGAGGACGCCGACACGAACAAATCCGATCAACGACTCAAATACAGCTCCGTTGTAAGGATCGCATCTGAGAGGACATGGAAGTAAAATATATCCAATTACGCGTAGACGCAAGTTTGAGAGCCACAATAATAAAGAATAAAACTCTCTACAACTTAACTATATTTATGTATATAGCACACCAAACTGGTATACTTGAAATATCTAACTTTTGTTCAAGTTTTGATTTCAAGTAAAGCAACAAGGACAAACTTAGCCTCTTGCACTAACCATTTTTTATTTAGGCATTTTTGGATATTATTTAACAAATCTTAATACTAAGTGTTTAATGTAAAACATATTGTACAATGCATTTCATTTTTTTTATTTTTTTAAGAAGAAGGTTAGCGCTTAAAGTTTGATAAGTGTTTGTTTTTTGCATTCGCTCCGCAGTTTTCCAAATATCTAACAAAGTGAAAATTAAGTAAATAGGGCAAGCCAATAAAAAAAAGACCTGGATTTTTTCTAGACTGTTTTCGATAAAAGCTTGAAAACCGGTAATTCAAAATCCGCAAATACATGTTGTATTATATCGGTTTAAATTAAAACAAATAAAAAATAATAAACGTTGACAGGTCTCTGTTGCTCTCAATTACCGTTGGAGTGTTTCTGTTTCAACGAAAGGTGATACTCAGCACGGCATCCACAATGGCCATTCATGGTCGCATTAACGCCCAGACACCCTGGAGCATTATACGAAAAACCTGTTAGTTTCGTTTATTAGTGATGCGGCTGATGTTAACTACGCAAACTGAACTTTTCCGTGCGTTCGAATCTTAGGGGAGTTGTACATGGCTGACTGCGCTTCACTGCGCTACCTTCCGAGGTAGAGCTTTTACGGAGTCAGTCTGCTGAGAAGAAAATTATCCTCTTAATTTATGTAGACATCAATATACGCCGCTTCAAATTATGATAGACTGTAGAGGACGTCACGAGCAATATCAGGAAGTTCAACCTGACAACGCATGACTGCGCCCCCAACGTTAAACGGGGCACAAGTACAGGCGTCATTACGAAATATATTCTCCAGCGATGGCGATAGGGGTGAGCAAGCAACAACAACAAATTGTGTCTAAAGAAAAAAAAAAGCGACGGAGCAGTGAAGAGTTAGTTATTGTCACCAAACTAGCCTCGCGCCCCCGAGCAAGTCATGTCTATGTTTGTTTGTTTTTAGCGCAAGCAGGAATTGGGCAATTTTTACACCATGCAACGGAAGGACCTAATCACCCAAAACCAAGGTGTTAGGTTATTTGAGATATGATCTACCAGTGGGTAAATTGTCGACATTTTCAATTCACTGCATATTTTTACGTCATCGTCCAATTCATAGTATGAACAAATCCAAAAATAGTTTTCGTAGAAATAGAAATGTCCGGACACAAAGGGTCGTAGTTATGAATTGCTATGTGGTAAATCGCATCCTGCGTGCATCCCCGGTGTGGTCATGCTTCATAGTAGAAATAATGCTTCGTTTTTTTATTTTTTATAGTGCAGTGGAGAAACGCTTTGCGCGAGCAAAATCAAGCGTCGTCACTAGTGTGCATGCCCGTTTTGGACTGTCGCGTGCTGTCGACGCTATTTCATTATACACGCAAAAAGTTGGGTAGGATATTCTAAATATGCCGATTAGTAGAAGTTCATTAATTTGGACAAAAATGTCTGCGCTTAAAGAGCAGTTATCCCGAATAATACTAGTTGCTCATTTTATTACCTATATTTTATTTTAAAACAAACATATGCCGTAAAAATGGCACCTTGAGCGATTGTCTGCGCACCTTCAGATATTGAAATGTAAACATGTTATCAATACAAAAAAATAAAAACCGAAAATCATTAAGAATTGTTTTTTTCTTGCTTCTTTGTCACTTTCGACACCTTATATGGGTCTCTCACGCCCATGCTGCATATGTGATTAGGAATAGAGATACGACCTATCTGCGGAGTCCCTTTCTCGAATCTCCCCAGAACCTTCCACAGCGTGGTGTAAACGTCACCCGACGTGCAGCGGCGTTACCAATACTAAGGCATCCCTTGCGCGGTGGCGCAACCCTGGTCGATTGACGCTACCTAGCTTTCCAGTTTTTAGTCTCTTTTTTTTTTCGACATGATCTATTGTGTAGTTCTTTTCGCGCCCGCTGTTGGTAGGGTTGTAAGATTCCCGCAAAGCCGTTTTTTCTTATGCTCAGTTCTACCTTCCGATGAACCACAACATACGCTGAGAACCATACATGTCAATTAAATGCATTGTTTGTATCACATGATCTTCGAGAGGGGCGCATTCATGTGTTTTCACTTGACACGCTGAATTGGCCGGGCGATGGCTAGTAACGTCCGCTGCAATGTATCGTAATTGAAAGCGGAGTATACTAGATAATAAAGAAAGAAATCGAACTCTTTTATGATTTCAGCAGATTACCCGCCCTAAAGTACTACCGTGGGAAGGCAGCGCAGAGCAGGGCAATCAACCAAGTACACCACCCTCCGGACCGAACGCATCCCGAAGTTCAGCTTTTACAGTCAATGTCAGCCACATATACTAATAAATGAAAACTAACCATTTTTTATATATATATTATGTGGGCTCCCCGCTGTGTAAGCGTTAATGCGACTATGCATGGCCATTGTGAATGCTGCGCTAAGTATCACCAGTCGTTCAGGCAGAAACCCTCTAAAGGTAATTAACTGCAACAAATACCTCTCCAGACGTTTTTTTTTGTTTACTTTAATATAAAACAACCTACTGCAACATGCTTTTTTTATTTATGTGTACCAATTTTCAAGGGTTTATCGACGAAAGCAGGATGAAAATCCAGGATGATTATCTGTTTAATAGCCGCAGAAAATTGTACAACCTTGATGTTTAGATATTTCGAAAAAGTCAGCACCCAGTGCCGAAAACACTTACAATAATAGAGCACTAACTTTTTGTTAAAATTTAACACAGAAGTAAATACTGTACAAAAAGTTTGAGCTGAAATAGTATTTCCAAGATGTTTTAAAAATGTGATAAAATGATTAAATATAAAAGAACCCAACATCGTTAAAAATGCGCAAAAGGAGGCAAGGACTGAAAAGAGAAACACGTGGAAAAGCCTGTTTCATTTCAGGTCCTTGTTTTTTTTTGCGCGTATCTTTAACCATGTTTAATCATACCAACTCAGCTAAATGACCACCCTATACATTAAATGAGTTGCGCAGGAACAATTTGTCATTTAGCTTTTATATCTAAAATATATACGAAATTTCCATATATATATATATATATATATATATATATATATATATATATATATATATATATATATATATATATATATATATATATATATATATGGAAATTTCGTATATAATACAGATAAAACTAAATGACAAATTGTTCCTGCGCAACTCATTTAATATAAGTCATTTATGAGGATTGTATGATTAAACATGGTTAAAGATACGCGCAAAAAAACAAGGACTCAGAAATAGTAGGCACCCCCTCCACGTTTGCGCATTTTCTTTGATGTTGAAAGGTTCTTTATATTTAATCATTTTATCACATTTTTAAAACATCTTGAAATACTATTCAAGCTCGAACTTCTTGTACGTATATACTTCTGTGTTAAGACACAGCAAAAGTTGGGTTCTCTATTATTGAAAATTTCGGCACTGAATATATCAAACATCAAGGTTATTTTAAATATTGCTGAATAATCATCCTGGATGCTTTTCGTCGATAATTGCAAATAAATAAAGAAAACACGATTACATGGAACGATAAAAATAAACAAAAAAAAACGTCTGGAAAATATTTGTGCAGTTAATTACCTTTAGAGGTTCTGCCTGAACGGCCTAGTGATACCAGCGCAGCATTCACAATGGCCATGCACATGAGTCGCATTAGCAGCAGGAAACTAATATATAAAAATGGTGGATTTTCATTTATTAGTATATGTGGCTGACATTGACAGCAGCTGAACTTCAGCGTGGAAGAGTGGTGTACTTGGTTGGTGCCCTGCTCTGCGCTGCCTTCCCGCGGTAGTACTTTAGGGCAGTGTCTAAACGGAAATCATAAAGAGTTCGATTTCTTTCTTTTATTATCTATTCTCCGCTTGCGATACGTTGTGCAGCCATCGCCCGGATAATTCAGCGTGTCAAGTGAAACGCATGAAAGATGCGCCCCCTCGATCATGTGATACAAACAATAAAACATGCTATGGTGCGGCTGCACTTTAACCCTACCAACAGCTTGAAAAAAGCTGGAAAGCTGATATCGACAGAACCACCGCGCAAAGATGCTACATTTGCGGTGACGATTTACCGAAAGCAATGGGAGGGTGAGGGACTCCCTCTCCATTCCTAATCACATATGCAGCGTAGAGACCCATATAAAATTGTCGAAAGTGACGAAAGCAAGGAAAAAATTAATTCTTAATGATTTCGGTTTTTATTTTTTTTTTTTGTATTGTCAAGACATTTCCCTGCAGTAGCTCTGAAGGTGCGCAGACAATCGTGTTTGTTTTTAAAATAAAATATAAATGGCGCCAGCTTCTCTTGCGCTTCTACCAATCATATTTAGGTATCTACCAACTTTTGCGCGTATAATGAAATAGCGTGCAACACTGTGACGACGCTGATTTGCTCGCGCGAAGCTATATACTGCATAAAATAAAAAAACAGGCGATATTTCTACTATGAGCCGCACCGGAGATGCGGTCCAGAATAACTACGACGCAGTAATCGAGACATTTCTTCTGAAACTACTTTGGATTTGTTCCTTATATAGTGGACGATGACATAAAAATATGCAGTAGGTGAAAATGTCGACACTGGTAGATCATATCTCAAATAATAACACCTTGGAATTGTTGGAATCTCTACGTAATTGAAAAAATTGCCCAATTCCATGCTTGCATAAACATAGACATATAAAAAAATGAATTTGGCTGATAACAACTTACTCTTCACTGCTCCATCCTCTTTGGGCCTGAATTTGATATTATTCTCTGCCTCCGCTGGAAATATAATTTCGTAATGACGCCTGTATAATGCCCCCGTTGCTGATGGGGGCGCAGTCATACGTTGTCACGTTGGGCCTCCTGATATTGTATTTGAAGCAGCATATAATGTCTACATAAATTAGAGGATAATTTTCTTCTCAACGATGACCCCGTAGCGGAAATTTTAGCCATGTACAACTCTAAGATTCGAATGCGCAACTTGTAGTTAATATCGGCATCACTAATAAACGAAAACAGGTTTTCATATGAAATGCTCAGGTGTCTGGAGCGTTAATGCGACCATGGTGGATGCCGTGCGCACCTTTTCGTTGAAACGAAACTTATATTGTGACAATTGAAAACAGCAAGAACCTGTCAACGTTTATTATTTTTTATTTTGTTTAATTTAAACCGGTATAATACAACGTAGTATTTGCGGATTTTGAATTACCGAATTTTAGCAGAAAAATCCCGAAGTGTTGTTATTGGCTTTGCCTATTACTTTGTAGTGTATTTTCTGCAGGCAAATATAACTTATATCAACTTAGCGCTAACCTTCTTAAAGAAAAATGAATGCGTAACGCAATATGTTTTACTTTAAACATAGTATTAGATTTGTTAAATACGCTC